>JAODAL010009329.1:0-111608 GCA_025379985.1 Phyllomedusa bahiana
AAACCTTTTTCAATAGAAAAATTTTTAATTTAAAAAGATTTCCACTACAATGTCTACACTAAGTCTGGTAACTTTACCCATGTTCTTAAGAAAGAGCTTGTCTGTGTTCGCCCGAGAACCCCCCCCCCCCCCCCCGCTCCACCGCCGTGAATTTACAGCGATAGATGCTGCTTTAAAATTCTCTAGATAACAACATAAAATGTACAAATCTCTAATCTAACTAAATTGGAAGGATCACAGCTAATAGTAGAGGTTTCTCTATGCAGAAATAGATAATTTCGCTGAGCTGTTGGCCACAGACAGAGCGCAGGCCCCTATCCTATGAGACGCTGAGAGACACTGAGGCTGAAACAGGAAACGCTGTTTATGTAAACGAGGTCATGTGATTTTTCCAGCCAATCGAAAACCATACACATCCCAGTCATGACGTCGCACAACATCTCTCACCCTGCTTATTCTGTAATCTCATTTGCTGGCCGCCAAAATTTACAGGAAGGCCAAAAAAAGGCGCGTTTCTTAATAGATGATGCCAGATTTAACCTTAATTATGCATGATCTGGAAATTTCGATCACCATAAAAACCTTGCCGATTTCAACTTTGTCGATAAAAATCGCTCAACACTAATAATAACCATTGACTTCTTATTTTGTTAATGCAAAAATTCAGCTTGACTTTAATTAGTCTGAGAATACTAAAAAAATATATAAAAATTAAAAAGATATAACACTTTTGTATATATAATTTAAATATTATTTTTTCTTATTTATATGTTTCTACTTTTTCACTGATGAATTTTAATTTGACAAGTAAAAATCTGTTTTTGTTTTCTCAAGCTATCAGACATAAACTTGTTCTGTTTGGGGAAATGCTAGTCAAGCAATTTCTTCTTCTCTAAACAGAAGTCACTTGAAAAGAAGCTGCCAGTACAATTGCTGAGTCATAAATCAGATTTTATTGTCAAGTTAGCTATGTAAATTCATGCATTAACAAATAAAATTAAACTTATGATTGAAACCAAAATTTATGACTTTTATACCACCTTTTTAATTTAAAAATGTTTTCTTTTTTAATAATGTAATGTGTATGAATGTGTGAATATGTATAAACTTCAGTTGATAATTTGGTGTATAAATATACCCGTGTGAATGCTTTAACCATTTGCTACTCGCATGTTAATTTAAAACCCAATAATGTTACCTATTTTTTCTGCATAGGCAGAAAACAAAAATATCAATTATTTTAAACAAGATATAGAAACCTTTCCTCCACAGACTTTCTTTAATAAAACCCTTAATGTTTTCTCTATATCATAAATTCCTACTTCACCCTGGCATATGTTTAACCCTTAATTTCCCAGAGAGCTGCTCACACATCCTTACTTTTACACACACTTGTGTCCATCAATCAATCCTGGTTCATTCACATTCCTACACGCATACCTCCAGTCTGTGTAATTCAACGTGTATGTATATTCTTCATTATTTAATATTAACCCTAGAATATATTTATATGATTTTCACTTCTGAAGACTGCTCTCTATAGAGAACAGATTTAACATAGAAAACAGATTTTTACATACATACAGAGAACACTCAGCTGCTCATGCACTTATAATTAGCATTCCAGAGGTCAAACAGGTCAATCATCCTGTGCTTCTTGTCAGGCATAGAAGCTTTCGGAGAGGCTCTGTTTTAATCTGTAAGTAATTATTTTATTCTTATCTTAAATTCATTGCTGTTGGTTAGTTACATTTGATATCACCAGACTTTATAGTATACTTGTGAGATTTTACAAGATACAGGTCTGATGTGTTTTTTTTAATGCTGTACAACGTTCCCTCACAAGACATTTTTAAAAGGGAGAGAGATCTCTGGATGATGACAGATTTAGACACCCGGGGGGAGAAACTCCCATGAAGATACATTTTTTAGAAGGCCCGGACTTGACACTTCACCAAACATATATTGTCCCTTATTTTAAACTGGAACCTCCAACACAGCTGACAACATACATTTAATAGTCAGAAAGATTAAAGCAATGCCCCAATCAGGCGGGGTAATTGACCGTCACAGGCCCCCACAAACAACTGGACCACCTCTAGTTTATAGGGAACATAGCCATTACAAAAAGCATGAAAAAACTCAAACCCCACATCGGGAAACCCACTTTACAGGGCCAGAAAACAGGGAATGTACCATGTTCCTGCAAACCCCCTTAGTCCCTGAATATACAAGTCCTTCAGCAACCATCACAACCATATCCCCAAATGAAAATTTTTGACTAAAAAATTTTAAACATTATGCCACATAATTTCTCATTTTTTCTTTACACCAGTTTTTTGCGTAACAAGTGATATCACAAACAGTGCACAAAAAATTTTTTTTTGCTCCTAAAAATAAAAAAAATTAGTTAATTCCCCACCCAGGTATTAAAGGGAAAAAACCGTTAGGGACAGCATCCACCTTCTCTGCTATCAGACACTGCGGGGTAAAAGGGTTTATTAAGGGGGAAAAAACTTTAAACATTAAATGTCATTTATGTCAAAATGACTCAATTTTTTGCTTTTAAACCCAAATTTTAAAAAAGGATTCCATTTCAGTATGAATAACTTATACCATAAGAACCAAATGTTAAAAAATTTTATTGCTTAATTGTTCTAACTTTATCAGGAAAGGTACAACCCGGGAAAAGGAAGCACAAAACCATTTAAAAATTGTAAATATTTTTTCCCTTTTCGTTCAAAAATCACTGCTGATCAAACTTTTTCGTACTGTTTTACATTGCACTCCGCTGTTCAGTTTAAAATTTGGGGCTTGCGCTTTCCCTGCCCTTTTAAAAAACCAAAACCACCTGCTCATTTTTTAAATCTTGCTGTTTTTAAACTGGCGCCCCCAGTCAGATCAGTCCCTTTTCTGCGGGGTCTTCACCCCCTTTTAAAGATACAGTACAAGATTCAAAAAACCCGAGGGGTCTTCCGTCCAATGGTAAATGAAACCCAAATCGAGTTTTTGAGTGCCATTTTGGTTAGTACACTACCGGGGGAAAGGGACTCGTTTTTTGTCATCTCCCCAAAACTAAACCCCAGCTAAGTTTACATTCTTTTCCCCCAAAAAAACCAAGTAATAATTTTTAGCGCAAATCCCCCACTTTGACACCCAATTGTAAGCGGGTGTTTTGATTTCGGCAAAAATTAATTAAAATTTTGGCAGAATAAAAAAAAAAGAAAGGTTTATTAATAAATAGAATAAATAAAATTAAGAAAGATGATACTTATGGAAAGTTACAGATGTTCCAATGCATAGTTCTCCCCCACACAGGAAACGGGGGACCCCCCCGGTACTGAAGGTACCCCCAAATCGCCATGACACAGAAAGGGGGGGGGGGGGGTTGCTGGGCGCATGGCATGCCCCGCGGGGCTCAGCTCTTAAGGGTTAAAGCACGCCTCTTTTTTTTAGTCAGGCAGTACCCTTAACCGCAGAACCCCCAAATTTTGGGTATCTCTTTATGCAGTTGTCTGTGGGTTTTTACCACAGAATTACAGTTTTTGGCCCCCATATCTGGTGTGGTATAATAATACTTGAGCATTTTAATATACAGCAGTCTGTAGGGGTTTTGACTTCAGGGGGGTCCCCAAGGTCAAACATGTAAGGGGAAATAGACCCTTTCTGGGGGGTAGCATGACGCTGTCCTTAACACAGCAAATACGTGATTATACTTGATACACTCTTTTTAAATATATATCTTATGGAACAAAAGATATTTTTTTCTTATCCCCCATAAGAAACCTGAAAACCAAAATATCCCCCCTATTACACCTCCCTGTAAAGGGTAATCTCCGAGGGAAAAGGAGCTGTTGCATGATAAGGAACTTGGCCCCCAAAAAAGATTAGAGTTAGAGACCCAGCTGATGAGGTTAACTTGACACGGTAGGTGGACATATACAATTTAATCACACTGTGCCCGAAAACCACTATTTTATGCATGTATAAAGGATAGCATAATGGATTTTAATTGTTTCACTAGCCCAATGTTTGATTAGTTTTAATACCTGCTGTGTGCTGCTGCTGTGCTCTTTGTTATACCAACATCAGCCCAGATGGGATAACATCAACTCCCTCCCTACTTGGCCATCCTTTCACAATTCTGGCAGAATGATTGAAAAAGATTCGAGAGAGATATCAGTTAAATGTTCAAAAAAATGGGGAAAACAGGGCAAAAAGTATTAGTATGGAGCCTTTAGATTTAGGTGTTAATAAGTTAGTTGGCAACCTTGACTGGTGAAGGCGCCATAGCATTGTCTATTTGTCCTGTTTTTTTTTGTTGTTTTCACAGATTTTCCCATTGACAATCATATAAGCAAATCATTTTGCAAGTATGCAATTTCTAATCCTGGTAAAAGGACGCAAATCAAATTAGCTTTTGTTTTGAAAGCATTAGTTTTTGAATAAAGCCATATTTCCGTAATTTTTCTATTCTCAGATTTTTCCTTTCCTTTTTTCCACTTTTCAGTTTAAATGAATAAACTTTTGCTAGAAATTATTAAATTTTAAACCCGTATACTATCGAAATGTATCATGAAGACAAATATGAAATCAAGTTTATTAAAATATGATGCCAATAAAAAATGCTTAATACATAATAGCACACTATGAGCCAAGAAAAAGTTTAGTACTGGAATTCTTTGTCCTCCTAATATTGCTTAATTCTCAGGGACAACGGGGAGTTTAAGCTCAATTATTACAAATTTGCTCACTTTGAGCAAAAAAAAAGCAAATTTCCAAAATTCGCTGGTTTTTGGTATCAAAATTAAATTTTTTTTTTTTACAACGAAATTTTAAAAAGTTGTCACGCCACTTTGCTCATGGTCGCTTGTCTGTCTGGTTTTGCAGTATGCACCATGCAGTTGCTTAAGATCCTCCTGGCTATAAGGAAGCTCCATCCTGCTGTTATTTAATCTTTGAAAGTCTGACTGGGCATGGTTTCTTTAGCCAACCCTTTTCCATCTGGGAAACTTTATTAAGTTCTCACACTTCTTGGCCTGATCCTTGCTTAGCGTGTCTGCTGTGCTTAATTTTTGTCCAGTCTTTCTGTGTTCCTGTGATGTTTGCTTTTTGGGTCTTGCTGTCTGGGTTTTTGTGTTCTGCTGGGGCCTTGCTGTGTTCTGTTGGGGCCTTTTTCTGTTGTCTGGTTCTTGGTCTGTGCTTAGGTTTCTCCTAGGCTGTCTTGTCCCCAGCCCTTGTTCTGAGCCCGTCTTAGTTTTTTATCTAGACTTTGTTCCATTTTGTGTCTCTATTCTGTGAGTTCAGTACTTTGTCCCGGGTTCGGGCTTTTTTTTTGAAACCCCTTTGCCTCTGTTAGACCTTCCCGTCATTTAGTCCTGTGTTTCCTTGTTACAGTACCTGAAAAGTCTACTGGCTCCTTGTCTTCCATTACGGTCTTCTGTCGTGTAGGCCTCTTTGGGCTTTTGACCTGTCCTGGTCAGCTGCCACTGCCCGGGGTTGTTGGGGAGATTTTGGGGGATTGGGGGAAACCCACCTTTCTCAAAGGCCGTAAAGAACCGGATGGTCGCTTAGTCACATCCCCTCAGAGCAAGCCTGGTAGTGGTACAATGGGTCTACAACCCACTATTAAAACATGACAAAAGGAAAGCATTTACCTAATAAGTTACCATTGATAACTTATCTATTGACTGATGAAAAGTAAAAAAGATGAAGCATTTAAACTTCAGTCTTTCATGAGGGGTTTGTGTTGATGAAGGGTAATGGAACTGTTGTAAAAATTTTTTCCCCCTTTTTTTGGGTATTTGGATATTATGTAACCAGACAGTGCTATGCAGCACCCACTTACTGCCCAAAGATGATAATGTGCCAAAATAGAATAAAGCTGGAAACATAGAGCGACATGTATGACTTTTTTGCCAGAGACACCATTTTTTTGTGCACATTAGTTGTGTAAAATGCACCTGAATGATGAAATGTTCTATGGGATCAAAAATTTAGCTCTTTCTAGTTCAAAAAGCATTCCGGGTCAGTAAACCACTTTTAATTTGGTCTGCCTTTTCTAGCAGTGATGAGCCCATTTTTGCCGTCTTTCAGTTAAATGTGTAGAATCATACAGTTGTGGGGGCGACTGCCTCAAGGGAACCCCCAATCTTGGGTATAATAATTTTAAATTGAGAGCACGGGCCCCGCCAGTTTTTTTTGGTGAAAGGGGCACCGAATATGGCGCTGCCCTGTACATACTGTCCCCTATGCTCCTTTTACATTGTCATACTTAGTCAAGTCACATTATTATGACCATTCCAATATCAAAACCGCAGTTTGGCAGTTTGGAAAAAAATCTGTGTTTTGAGTGGCTTTGGGGGGTATGTAGTAGCGTAAGACACGTAACCCGATGTGTCTGGGTAGGCTTTAGGTGGGATCTGTGGGTAAATGCCAGGCTCTGCAGACATACAACTGACATCTTGTGACTCACAGGTGACATTTCTCACTTTCCCTTTTTTTCTGTATCCATTCCAGATGACTATTCCCATCCACCACTCGTCCCTCCAGGTTTGAACACAAATATCTTAGAAACCTCACTTTTCTAGTGCATCCCTCACTGTCCCCCTCCTCTGTACAAACTTCCCATGAGTGGGGGAGCGGGTACAGGCCATAGATTAGATGCCCAGTCTCCTAGAGGGGTGGGGAGGCACAGAGGACTAACCTCCTGGAGGCTGTGGTCTGTACCCCTCAGATTTATAATACCCAGTAGGTAGGCCCCAGGTAGCTAGGCAAAACCCCCTTTATATAGGTTGGCAGTCCCTAGGTAGGTTGGTAGGCCCCAGTTAGTTATGCAGACCCAGTTAGATAGGTTGGTAGGCCTTAAGTAGAGTGGTAGACTCCAGGTAGGTAGGTAGACAGCAGTTAGGCCCCAGGTAAGTAGGCCAAATAGTAGGTACCAGGTACCTAGTTAGGTAGACAGAATTTAGGCCCCAGGTAGGTAGGCATCCCTCATGTAGGTAGATAGGTAGGCCCCAGGTAGATAAACCCCAGGTAGCTAGGTAGGCCCCAGGTAGCTAGGTAAGCTGTAAGTTCACCCCAGGTTGCTAGGCTCTAGGTGAGCCCCAGGTAGCTAGGCTGTAGCTAGTACCCCAGGTAGCTGGTGAGCCCCACATGGGTAGCTAGGTAAGTAGGCTATAGGTGGGCCGTACATGGTAGATAGGCTGTAAGTAGTCCCCAGGTAGCTAGGTAGGTAGGCTTTAGTTGAGACCCACGTGAGTAGGTAGGTAGGCTGTAGGTTGTCTCTAGGTAGATAGGCTGTAGGTGGGTCCCAGGTAGTTAGGCTGTAGGTGGGTCCCAGGTAGTTAGGCTGTAGGTGGACCCCAGGTAGCTAGGTCGGTAGGCTATAGGTGGACCCCAGGTAGCTACTTAGGTAGGCTATAGGTGGGCCCCAGGAAGCTAGGCTGTAGGTGGGCCAAAGATAGCTTGGTAGGCCCCAGGTAGTTAGGTAGGTAGGCTATAGGTGGGCCTCAGGTAGCTAGGTAGGTAGTTGGGCCCTGGCTATAGGTGTGCCCTGGGTAGGTAAGTAAAGTAATTATCAAAGGGTTGCCTTCTCCAAAAAGTCATGTTTTTTGCTTTATTAAATGGATGGATGTGTGCATTATGGGCAATAAACATTAGAGAACAAACATCCTGCAAATTTTTGCTGGAGGGACCTGAGTGAGTGGTGGCAGCGTTATGGTGTAGAGAATGTTTTCATGGCATTCTCAGGGACACGTGTGGAAGGTAATACAATTCAATTTGGATATAAATCCATCCTTGCAGATCACCTACACCTATGCATGGTGATTGTCTTCCCTGGGACAAATTCCAGCAAGACAATGTGATATGTAACACAGCTAGAAATGTCTGATAATAGATGGAAGAGCTTGACCAAGACTTCCAAATACTACCCTGGCCACCTAAATCCCTAGACTTGAACCTAATTCGGCATTGTTGTGTTCGCTCTATGGTTCCTTCCTGATGCACCCTACAACAGCTGTGGGATGTAGTCAGCATGATTTCAGATACCTGTGACAACCTACCAGAACCTTATTCACTTCCAGCTCATCTAGCTGCTGTCTGTCCTGCACATAATGGTTACTGTGGAGATTAGCTGGTGGTCATAATAATGTGACTTGACTGTGTATTACCAAACCTCACCTAAAAAGCTCATACATAAAACTAAACAGTAATCACATTAACAGTGATAGCCATACATTAGCTATATAGATTCTTATAGAGCCTTATTGGGCCTACATAGGAAAAATATGCCCCAGTATTGTCATAGATTGCTCATGAGATGTTTAGAGTAAACCAAGCTTTGACACCTATGGGCACATAGTGAAAGTGTTTGTGTCTACAATCTGTCATTAAATGTGCACATTTAAACATGTTTGTTTTTTGTACCTCATCCAAAAAGGTGGCATGGCTTAAAAGGAAAGGGGTCATGACTTACAATACATAAAAGGCACCAAAGACTCTGGTGTGGAATTCTGGTGCAAAGTCAACTAATAGTTGGTATAAAAAGTTAGATATCTAAAGATGTGCCAGAAATATGCAACTACATGAGTCACTGTCAAACACCTATCAAATAACCAGGGCTATATACCAAATATATCCTGAGTAAAACTGGGAATATTAGCATAAACACCTATCAAGCAAAGTTTTACCCTTCATTAAGATATTAATCAACTTTATTGAAAAAATACAAAAACATACAAAATTACAATAAAAAACAAGTAAAAAGGTGACAAAGGGAAATACACATTCAACGTGTCCTCTAAAATACCATAACATCACAAATGAAGTCAAATATGAAAGGCAGATAACCCCACAATGGTAACCATACATATATCATTATCAACCATTTGGTAAACAATCTGTAAATAATATATACCCGACCTTAAATAGAAGACGTCACAATAGTATTAATATCCTGTATTGGGCAGATGGAAAGGTGTAGGACACGCGCCCCAACGCGCGTTTCACAGGGCGCTTCGTCCGGGGGTAAATTAACATATGCAGGACCTGGTCTTTTTAAGTGAATGAGCCATGGTTAAGACCCTCCTCCCTAGTTAAACTTGACCAATGAAATAGAAAATAAATTATAATGGACAATGACACCTACCAATAGCAACCTACCTCATGGATTACATCAATATCCCAAAACGGCAGGCCAGGGTATAAAACCACGCGGTCCACGGTATTTAATGTCTCTATGAATACCCATTAGTAAATAGAATTGGCGTCTTGAATGAGGAACTGCGCATGCGCGCGTTGTTCGCGCATGCGCACTCCATAATAAGGGAAACCCTGGATAAAGATGGAGTTGCCGGCGGTATCCTCAATCGCGCATGCACAAGAGGAAACAACCGACGAACGGATGCATCCAGGGATATAGCATTGCTTACTGGTGGAAAAGATAGGTGTGTACTGTAGAGAATGGCTAATATGCATACCATCCTCAGGGGCGTTTCTAGGGTCCTAAAACATCCGGGGCTTGGGCCCTTTGTGTTTTTCCCCGCCTCATTGTGAAAACTGCAGATGTTTTTTTCAGAGAAAAAACCTTTATGTTCCTGTCACTAATTTTCTGCACATCCCACAACAGATCCATCCATCTCCTCAGCAGTCAACTGTACAGTAAAAATCCAAATGACAAATGTACTTTTTTCAGGAACTTCACCTTCATATGACAATACCACTAAACAGTCACCAAATAATCCACCGATACATGGAGCAAATCTACCCAGACATGTGATTGTGACTAAAAACTCTCACTACAAAAACCAAGACCCAAAACTATTACTACTTAAGGCTCAAATATCCTGCCAGACCCATGACCGAAAGCGACGCCCACATGTGACTACCAGCTGTACACAGGCTCTGATTAATTACCACGCATACTAGGGGCCATATAGTGGGTAGATACTAGTTGTATGTGTAGACTCTGCAGAATATAAGTGATTACCCTGCTCTTACATTTAGTTTACTCACGGAGACGTCTTTTTCTGATCACGTCGTATTTCCCTTTTCTTCTTCCATCCCGGTTCACACCCTTCATGCTGATTGCTCCCGGCCCAATACTCGTCCCTGAGGATTTGGACACAAATATCTTAGAATCTTCCATTTCCAGCAACTCCTTAATTTTAGGTATAGCAGTCCCCTCAGTTTAGGTTATATAGGGGCAATGAAGCAGTATATGGGTGCCACAGGCAGGTATATGGGGGACACAGGCAGTGTATATGGGGCCACAGGGCAAGTAAATGGGGGCACTGAGGCCGAATATAGGGGCCTGAGGCAGAATATAGGGCACTGAGGCAGGTATTATAAAGAGCACTGAGGCAGGTACTACAGGGTCACCTGAGGCAGTATTATAGGGGGCCACTGGCAGGTTATAGGGGGGGCACAGGCAGGCATTATAGGGGGCACAGACAGTATATGGGGGTCACAGGCAGTATAGGGTCATTGAGGCAGTATATGGGGCCACAGGCAGTATATGGGGGCACTGAGGCAGTATATGGGGGCGACAAGCAGGTATTATATGGAACTGAGGCAGTATATGGGGGCAATGAGGCAGTTATATGGCGGGCCACAGGCAGGGTATATGGGAGGCACAGGCTGTATCTAGGGGGCTCAGGCAGTATATGGGCGGCCACAGGAGGTATTATAGGGTCATTGAAGCAGTATATGGCGGCACTGAGGGGCATGTATATGGGGGCCACAAGCAGGTATATAAGGGCTGGAGCAGTATATGGGGGCCAATGAGGCAGTATATGGGGGCCCACTGCAGGTATATTGGGGCCACAGGCAGTATATGGGGGCACAGGCATGGTAGTATAGGGGCAACAGGCAAGGTATATAGGGGCACAGCAGGTATATAGGGGCTAATTGGCAGGTATATAGGGGCACAGGCATATGATGGGGGCCACAGGCAGGGAATTGGGGGCCACAGGCAGGGAATATGGGGGCACCGGCTGTAAATGGGGGCACAGGCAGTATATGGGGGGGTCACAGCAGTATTTTATGGGGGCCCACAGGCAGGTTATAAAGGGCAAAGGCAGTAGCATATGGGGGCCACAGGCAGGCAATATAGGGGAACATTGGCAGTATTATAGGGGGCCACAGGCAGCATATGGGGGTCACAGCAGGGATATGGGGGCCCTCAGGGAAAGGATATTGGTGGCCACAGGCAGGCATTATAGGGGCTCAGGCAGGGATATGGGGGCCACAGGCAGGCATTATAGGGGCACAGGCATTATAGGGGCACTGAGGCAGGTAAACGCTATAAAAATAACAAACAACATTAATACCTCCACCTTAACTCCCCCGGCCGAGTGGAAGCGCGCTCCGTCCTCTCAGCCCTGCGCTCCTCCGGCAGCTCCTCGGGGCGCACGGCCTATGGACGCGCTGTGCGCCCGAGGAAGGACTAGCTCGTCGATAAAGTGATGTCACTGCGACGCTGCCGGCTGAGGCGCACGGGGCCGGGCTCGGGTCCTCAGCGCTGTGAGGACCCGGCGCCTCGCTCGTGTAGGACCTGCAGGTCCGACACTGTTGCGGGGCGGGGGATGCGCTCGCAGAAATGCAGCTGAAGAGCCCATTAGTCGGTTGCTCAAGGCCCAGTTCAGAGGACTGGAGCCCGGGAGAGACTTGGGGCACAGGGGGTTTTATTCGGGGCCCGAGCCCCGAATAAAACAGCCTAGCGATGCCCCTGACCATCCTACAACATATTTGTATCAGATTATAGAATACACACAATATAATAGCAGCATCAATACACTTTGTAAGTATGAATTACCTAGGGAAGGAGTGTTGAAAAAATAAAAGTATAATATAAGCTTAATCTAGTGAATTTAAGTGAGATATAAGTGTGATGTGAACAAGTGAAATATGTGAATAAATAAAATAAAATGTGCAAAAGAAGTGACATGCAGTGCATATATGAATATATATTTTTTATTATTTTATTATTTGTTATTATTGTTGTTAAACATATTAAAATAAAAACCCCCTTAAGGAACCCAGCACCTATTTTTGAAATTGAAAGGAGTCACTTAATGTGAGAATAACTTTTTGACATTTTTATATCCATGGATTTCGAGATTGTTTTCTCTGATTTTGTGCTTTAATTTAAAAAAAATTTTACCCATACAAGCCTTTTTTTTTTGTGAAAAATATAAAATTTTTCATGAAAAATGTGAAAAATCTGTGATTTTGAAAGTTTAAAAAATTTCTGCGTACAAAAGGGTAAAATTAAACCAAAAATAGTTTTAACTAGCATAAACTTTTGCCCACTATAGGGGGATCTTTTTTTAAATGCCCTTTTTATATAAAATCTTAAGGGTTTAAAAAATTTTAGTGTAATTTTTCACTTTTTCAAGAAAATTAGCAGTTTTTTTTTTTGGGGCCCAAGTCCAGTTCTGAAAAGGCTTTAAGGGGCCGTATTTAGAACCCCCATAAAGACCCCATTTAAGAAACTCCCCCCCCTTAAAGATTTTAACTTTTTTTAGGAATTTTTGTTCCCCCTTGGGGGTATTTCACAAAATTAAAGAAAAAAGGGGAGGTGAAATTTAAAATTTCACATTTTTGAAATTTTTTAAATATTTATCCTTTTTTCACTGGAATACGTTAAATTTTGACTAGGTAAGCAATGTATATCATTTCCCCCAGGTCTGTTTTTTTAGAAATATCCCATATGTGGCCCTATGATTTTTTGGGGGGGTTTCACCCATAACCCCCAGAATAGGAGGAGCACCTATGGACTGGGGTCTCATTTTCAATGCAATTTTTTTTTAGGGCCATTTCGGGTTTTGGGGGAACCCCAAAGGGCAAAAAAAATTTAATAAACCCCCCAAAAAAAGCCCCATATTGGAAACTACACCCCCTTAAGGTTTTATACATGTTGTAGTGAGTATATCGACGCCACAGGTGATTCACAATTTTTTTTTAACTTAGCTGGAAAAATTTACATTTTTTTTTTCCAATAATCTCAATTTTTAGCTTAAAAATTTTCATATTTACAAGGAATCCAAAAAAAACCCCCAAAATTTTGTTAAACAATTTTTCCCAAGTTGGGGCAATACCCTACTGTGGGTTTTTCTGTTTTTTGGGGCCGGCAGGGCGTACAAGGGAGGGGAACGTATTTGGCTTTTGGAACGAGTTTTTGGTGGGGCCCATGTCGCATTTGCAAAGCCCCCAAAAGTACCAAAAAGGGGAAAACCCTTCCAGAAGTCGCTCCTTTTTTAATTCAACACCCTCAGGATCTCTTTTAGTAGTGTTTTGGGCTTTTTGGGGGCCCTGGTGTACCATCTTTTTTTTAGCATTGGGCCATGAAAAGGGGGGGGGGGGGGAAAAGCTTTCCCAAAATTGTTTTTTGGGTTTTTAATTTTAAAGCGTTCGCCCTGCACTGTAAATGATGGTAACTTTATATGAGGGTCGGTACAATTGCAATGGGATGAATTTTATTAGTTTTTTTTTGTTTTTTTTACTTTTACACAAAAGAAATAGGTTATACAAAAAATTTCGTTTTTATGTTGTCCTTTCTACAGTCATAATTTTTTATTTTGCTGTGTGCAGAGCGTGTGGGGGCCTTGTCTTTTGCGGGGTGAATTGAGCTTTTATTGGGGACCTTATGGGGTGCATACAACACTTTTTCATTTTTATTAAGGGTTTTGTGAGGCTTTTTAACAAAATAAGCAATCCCGGTAGGTTTTTTTATTTTTTTTTTTATATGGTCATGTGCATTTGAATGACATTAGCTTTATCAGCAGGTCGATACGGGTTTCAGAAATACCCAATTTGTATATTTTTTTATTTTTTAATGTTTTTTACTAATATAAAAAAAATTATTCAAACAGGAAAAAATTTTTGCATCGCCATAGTCTGAGAGCCATAAATTTTATTATTTTTTTTTTGTATGGAGCTGTGTACAGGCTTGTTTTTGTGGGAAGAGTTACATTTTTATTGGTATTTTTTTGGGGGGACAAGACTTTTTTTATCAGTTTTAAAACCTTTTTTGGAAGGAGGTGAAGAAAAAATTTTGCATCCGTAGTGTTTTTTATTTTAACAGCCTCAGGCAGCATCCGTAATAAATTTAAATTTACTTGTGGGTCGATCGATTAGGCGTACCCCCAATTTTTTAAAAGTTTTTTTTTGTTGAAGCATTTTAAAAAAAAAAAATTTTTTTTAGTGTGTAAAAGAATATTTATGCATGCTTCTTCTGAGAGCCTAATTTTTTATTTTTTGTATACAGAGCTGTGTTGGGGCTTTTTTTTTTTCGGATGAATGAGTTTTAATTGGTACAACGTTTGGGGTTTTAGGGGTTTTTGATCACTTTTATTATTTTATGTGCTGCGGGATGAACAAAAATTTAATTCGGATTGTTTTTTTTTTTTTTTTTTTTCAGCGTTCAGATTTATAGGGGGAGGTCGTTTGCACGCGGCGATACCAAATATGGGTACTTTATTTATTTTTGATCTTTTTTTTTTGGGGCGATTGGGGTTTGTAAAGGGGGGAAAAAAAAAGGGGGTGTAGTGTTTTTATTTTTTTTTTGTGTTTGTGTTTTCATTTTTTCACTTTATTTACTTTTTTTTTTTTTTTTTTTTACTTTTCCCCAAAGGGGATTTGAATCAAGGGTCTTTAGATCTCTATTCAATAGGAATCAATGCACAGCTTGTTCTGTGCAGTGGTTCCTATGACAACTGTCGTCACGATGCCCGGGGCATGCCCACAGGGCACGGGGGCACGTGCTCCAGACAACCCGGGAAGGGTTCAAAGCCCTCCGGGTTGTCTGGCAAAGGCAGGAGCTGCTGGGGTCGACGATCCGTGCTGTTGCTGCCGCCGATAGAACGCAGGGGGAGCGATTCTCCTGCGTCTTCCCTTGTTATTGCGACCCCATGATCACAATAAATTTTAAGGGGAACCCCCCCCCCCCCCCCCCCCCCCCCCCCCCGGGGGGGGCCCCCCAGGGGGTGCAGCTGAAAACACTGACAGGTTTATCGCCCCCGGAAATCTGCTTTTGAGTTTGCGGATCCTCAGGAGTATGATAAATCCCGATGCGGGAACCCCCAAACCACCTGGACATATGATCGTCCAAGGTCGTGAAGGGGTTAAAACATAATACCCAAAATTTTATTAATAAAACGGGTTTAATACTTCTTTAAAATTAAAAAAAAATACATAAAGTTTGTATCCCAGTGGGTCAGTTTTTAAGAATAAGAAGAATTTGTTATCTTGATAAATTTTTTGAATTACGAGCAACAGAAATGAAACAAAGATTCCGAGAAAGAGGCTATTCAAATAAAGCCATTGAGGATGCGTACATCAGGGCTAAGAATATAAAGCGCCCCCAAACTATTCAAAAGACCAGAAATAATCTATGATGAGTAAGTAGTTTTTCACTCCGTTCCTTCCCAAAATAAAAAAGAGTATGAAGTTTAAATAAACTTTTGGGGAAAATTTTAAAAAATTGATGATGCCCTAACACAATATTTACCTGATCATCCATCAACTACGTACAGAAGATCTCGTAATTTGAAGGATCTGTTAGTTAGCAGTCATTACCCCGGAACCCGCCCTGAATGTGCATTTGGATCAAAAGGTACAAAATGGGGATGCCACCCATGTGGCCAATGTAACGCGTGCAGTAACATGGATACAACAGATACATTTTGGAATTCATCCAAGGAGAGGAATTTCAAGATCACACATACGATCACGTGTGCAACAGTAGGTGTCATTTATTTTGCGATTTGTCCATGCAATTTGATCTATATTGGCATGACTACCAGACAATTTCGGAGACGCATCCATGAGCACATTCTTGGAATTAAGGCCGTGTTCACACGGCTTACTCAAGCCGTAATTGCGAGCCGGATTGCGCTCGCAATTACGGCTTGAATAAGGGGCGGGTGCGGGGGCGGGGGCGCTGCCCGCCGGCCCCATAGACTTGCATTATCCACGGCGCGTATTGCGCCTGGATAATGTGCAGGTGACTTTCTCCCCGCCCGGCGGATTCGCCGCGCAGGGAGGAGCGACGGAATCCACTGTTCTCTATGAGAACAGTGGGTTACCGTAGTTACTGCGACGGATTGGAGCCTTACTGCAGCGCAAATCCGGCGCGCAGTACGGCTCCAATCCGCGGCCAAATAAGCCGTGTGAACGGCCCCTAATGCTGCTAGCACAACAGTTGAAATTGACACACTACATCCAATTCCCAGACATTTCAAAGAGAAACATAATTGTGATGCCTCTGGACTAAGATTTAGAGGAATCGTTCGTGTTCTGTTTGATTTAAGAGGGGGAAACTGGAGGAACATCTTGGCCCAAAGGGAGGTAAGAAGAATTTATCTTTTGGATACCATATATCCCAGGGGACGTAATGAACAACTAAATTTTGCTTAATTTTTATAAATTCGGTTGATTCTTCTTTTTTCGTCCATGTCTAGGTTGTGATCTGCTTTTATATGTTTTTATTGTCTCATTTTAATTTTTTTCTAGTGACATCTTTTGAGCCATCTGTTCCTGATCTTTTTATTTCCCTCCTGCTGACATAACTACAGTCAACTCTACATTTCTGTCATTTATGGAC
The DNA here is from genome assembly GCA_025379985.1 of Phyllomedusa bahiana. Classification (NCBI taxonomy): domain Eukaryota; kingdom Metazoa; phylum Chordata; class Amphibia; order Anura; family Hylidae; genus Phyllomedusa; species Phyllomedusa bahiana. The sequence continues at coordinate 16,610 of JAODAL010009329.1, forward strand.
TATGTTCTATGTGATATTATCCCAGTTTACCTTCAGTCCTGTTGATATGAGTATAGTTTTATCTGTTTACTATATGGACTATATTTTATAGTTCATATATATTTGTACTGTATCATTCTTGATATATAAAGTTAATTAGTACCTTTGTATGTATGCACTTTAGTAATACATTTTTGTATATACATTTTATCCAATAGATTGTATTGTTCACACTTTATGTATTTAATTATATGTATATGAATGTATTTAATGCACGTTTTTTTAATATATTTTGGTATATATGTATTTAATATGCTAACACAATAATAAAAAATATATATTTCATATATGCACTGCATGTCACTTCTTTTGCACATTTTATTTTATTTTTTGCACTCGGGCGCTTATTCACTTGTGCACATCACACTTATATCTCACTTAAATTCACTAGATTAAGCTTATATTTATTATTTATTATTTATTTTTCAACACTCCTTCACTAGGTAATTCATACTTACAAAGTATATTGATGCTGCTGGTATGCATATTAGCTATTCTCTACACACCTATCTTTTCCAACAGTAAGCAATGCTATATCCCTGGATGCATCAGTGCAATGTTTTTCGCGCATGCGCAATTGAGGATACCGCCGGCAACTCCATCTTTATCCAGGGTTTCCCTTATTATGGAGTGCGCGGTTCCTCATTCAAGACGCCAATTTCATGTACGAGTGGGTATTCATAGATACCATTATAATAACCTGTGGACACGTGGTTTTATACCCTGCCGTTTTGGGATATTATGTAATCCATGAGGTAGGTTGCTATTGGTAGGTGTCATGGTCCCTGATAGTTTATTGTCGATTTCATTGGTCAAGGTTAACTAGGGAGGAGGGTATTAACCATGGCTCATTCACTTAAAAAAACAGGGCCTGCATATGTTAATTTACCCCCGGACGAAGCGCCCTGTGAAACGCGCGTTTGGGCTCGTGTCCTACACCTTTCCATCTGCCCAATACGAAATATTGATACAAATGTGACGTCTTCTATTTAAGGTCGGGTATATATTATTTACAGATTGTTTACCAAATGGTTGATAATGATATATGTATGGTTACCATTGTGGGGTTATCTGCCTTTCATATTTGACTTCATTTGTGATGTTATGGTAGTTAGTAGGACACGTTGTATGTGTAGTTCCATTGTCACCTTTTTACTTGTTTTTTATTGTAATTTTGTATGTTTTTGTATTTTTTCAATAAAGTTGATTAATATCTTAATGAAGGGTAAAACTTTGCTTGATAGGTGTTTATACATGAGTCACTGTGATAAATTTGCCACATCCTTAGACTGCATAGTCTACAGTTTGATTTTTTTTAGGTATTGTTAGTAATGCCCCAATGTGTTAATTAGTTACCATATAATGTTAATATCGAGTCAAAGTATGACTGTAGGACACAACCACAAAATATAAAACTAAATCGCATATTTATTCAGAACGATTTATTAAGGATGATTAAAATCTCTTACAGAACTGAGATTTTTTTTTTATTCCCTTTTTGATGCTTTTATCCTTAAAAAAGATGTGATTTATTTGTATATTTTGTGGTTGTGTACCACTTTTTTGTGTCTCTTTTATTCTTTTCCATATGTCCTTGTAACACAATGGCAGTACCCATTTCTTGTATATTTTGGTGGTTCTCGTCAATTATTGTTTCTTCCAAAGTGTGACTTTAGAGTGCTATATAGAGAGCACAGTGAGTTCAAAACTCACATAATCAAACAGAAACTTTGCTCATTTAATTGTAGCAGCATCCATGCATTTGGAGGGACAATTTCTGAGCTTACAAACTCCTCAAAGAAATAGAAGAAAAAGCTATGGACAGTCATTGAAATGTAAATTTATTTTTGATTATAGAACAAGTCAGTTGGACAAGTGAATTTATCATACAGAATTCACAAATTATAAAAGAGCAGGTAATTTTTTTGTGATTTTATTCGCATGCTCTAATAAACCATTTAATTTACAGACAAAGTATAATTAACAGAGCTCATTACATTGATGTTAACATTTTTGTTTTATAGGTACATTCTATGGATTCTGTACTATAGATTTCACATCAATTTTTTATTCGCTCCAGCTATCGCCCATCATGAAAGCTCCATTTTGACTGGAACCGAAATCTTCAAAATTCCCTGTAAAGCTTTCACTAAATTTCCAGTCACTTGCTCCACTCTGGAATGTTCCCATATCACTTACACTCCATTCAGTTCCATCACCTCCCATTTGAAATTTTCCAGAGTCGCCTACACTCCAATCCCATCCATTTCCTCCACTCTGTAATGTTCCAGAATTACCTCCACTCCATTTAAGCCCATTAACTCCCATCTGGAATGATCCAGAATCCCCTCCACTTGATCCTGATCCTTGCATGCCACCTCCTGAAACTGTCCCCTCAAGTGTTCCCTCTCCTTTACCTCCTGACAATTCCCTTTCCTTAGTTCCTGAATTTATCATGTTTTGTTCAGATGTAAATCCATTCAGAAAATTACTTTGTCCACTTAAATCAATGCCTGATATACCTTCCCCAATGGTACCAAAGGGAGCTCCATCACCATCAAAGCCCATGGTCAATGCTTTACCACCTGCTTCACCATCAGTCATACCTGAAATACCATCTACTACTTTAAAGCTTTTATCAGTTATTTGGGAAAACTTATCAATTCCACCAATTTCAACAACCTCCGCACCCAAATCTGGTACATCAACTGATCCAATGCCTCCTGCAGAATTAGTTCCATCTAGCATGTTACCAATGGGATCTATGTTTCTGGTACCTAAATCACCTATATTATCTGTTCCAAAATTTCCAAGCCCCATATCATCTAAATCATCAAGTGCTAAGTCTCCAAGCCCCATATCACCAGGTACCAAGTTATCAAATCCCATATCACCAGATACTAAGTTGTCAAACCTCATATCACCAGGTACAACTTTTCCAAGTCCCATATCACCAGGTATAACATTTCCAAGTCCCATATCACCAGGTACTAAGTTTTCAAGCCCCATATCACCAGGTACTAAATTCTCAAATTCCATATCACCAGGTATAAAATTTCCAAGTCCCGTATCACCCGGTACTATGTTCTCAAACCCCATATTACCAGGAACAAAGTTTCCATTCCCCATATCACCAGGTACTATGTTCTCAAACCCCATATCCCATGGTACAAGTTTCCAACCATTACAGGTCTATGTTCTCAAACCCCATATCACCTGGTAAAAAGTTTCCATACCCCATATCACCAGGTACTATGTTCTCAAACCCCATATCCCATGGTACAAAGTTTCCAGACCCTATATCACCAGGTACTATGTTCTCAAACCCCATATCACCTGGTAAAAAGTTTCCATACCCCATATCCCCAGGTACTATGTTCTCAAACCCCATATCACCTGGTACAAAGTTTCCATACCCTATATCACCAGGTACTATGTTATCAAACCCCATATCACCAAATCCCTTATCACCTGATAAATAGTCCAAGTCCCAACCTCCTACTTCTTCATTTACATCTAAACCATCATATTTTGGCATGTCCATGTCAGGAACATTATCAGTCTCAGTAGGCATGGAGTCTGGTGTATATGCTGGCTCTCCAGAATCACCACCACCACCACCAAGTATGTCAAGTGGAAGCATATCCAAAGGTAAAAGGCCTGATAAAAAAAAAATAGGTTTTAATGTAAGAATTCAGTAAAATTTGATGTCATATTAACATACACACAAATCTACCTCCGGCCATTCCAACGGCTGTGTTCACCAAGCCCAGGGCTACGTCAAATAAAGGACATACCTGTTTTATTAACAAAAAAAGAAATGTAGTTAGTGCTTTTTAAGAAATGAATGGCTCTGTTAATGTAATTATAATAGTGCATCCTCTAAACTATCAAATGTACGTATTAGACATACCATATACAATGCACTAAAATGACGGACTATGATGGCCCCAGGAGTACTGAGACTCATTCACTGTGGTATCCAGCACAACCAATATATGTAGTTTTGTCCGGTTATAAGGTTAGTAGGTTTAGATGTGCAATATGTAACACGAGGCATATGATTTGGTAACGTCCATAGTGGAAAAGTTAAAATGGAAGATATTGGTGTAATGCTAGGTCTAGAACAAGAGGATTGTACAGTAGGCAAGGAGCCAGTTGTAGTCTTTGCTCTGAATGTGGCCAAGTTTCAGTAGAAGACACAGCCACATGGCCCGGGAAAGGCTTTTGGTATCCGGAAAGGGGGCCCGGGGCTTAGAAACAAAAAGGCTTTTTTTTGCACAATCCATCAATCATGTCTCTTAGAAAAATGTCCATCTTTTGGGTTTTTAAGTATTCCTACCCTCTGTATTTTCTTAATATCAAAATATTGACAGCATTAGAATAAAACTGATTTTTTTTTTGGCCTAAAGACCCTAACCTAATTGACCAACCTGTGAAAACTATGCCTCAAGTGAATGGGGCTAAACTAGACTACTAGCCTCAATCCATGGACAAGAGTGTTTTTATAAACCTAAGTGACCCCCTTTAACCTCTTCCATATAACACTTAATTGGTTTTTAAATTTAAGTTAAACTTCATATTAGCCTTTAGGAGGGTTTCCTTTAATTTCCAAATTTGTTTATTAAAAACATACCTTTTAAGGGATAATTTATGATGCGTATACCCAAGGATGGTGTGGATATAGTACATCTGACACTCTGTTGTAATGGCTGGGGTTAGAGATAACAATCATCCCTACCAATTAACGCCTTATTTGCTATGGACAGTAGTTACTAACATAGGTTTTGTAGTTACTAACTCATTTTGTTACTCCATCAGTGCCCATGCATGATAAAGGGGGTATTGGTTTGCCTGTGGGGTCCCAAAAGGAAAATTTTCTTTGTTCTAAATGTTATACATATATTTACATTGTTCTAACCCCTTAATATGGTTGATGCATTTGTTTTTTGTCCTGCCCCCGGGAATGACCTTTTTATTTTTTTTTACATGAAATAAGGGTTTTATTTTTTGGGGGCAAAATGTTTTCTTTATAATGGGGGCCATTCCAGTGCCCTACAATACACGGGAAAACCCCCCAAAAAATTGAAAAGGGGGGGAAAATTTTTTTTTAAAAAAAATTTAAATTGCGAAAGGTTTACAGAAGTTTTGTTTTATGACATTCAATCTTCATTGTAAATAATGTGTTATCTGTATTCTAAAGGTTGATAAGATTCTGGTAATACCAAACATGTAGGGTTTTTGTGATCTTATAGTACCGAAAAAAAAATCAAAACATTTTCTATTTTTTAATTTTGCACTGTGGCGCTTTTTTGAGCCCCAATAACTTTTTTTGTCCCTTTTACCAATGGTCCTAAGTGAGGGGGCATTTTTTGCAGGCTGAAGTGTACTGTTTATTGGTAATATTGTGGGATACATGGGACTTTCTTGATCACTTTTATTCCACATTTCAGGGGACGTGAAATTACCCAAAAAAATGCTTTTTTTGTTGTTTTAAATTTTTTTTTTTTTCCTATTTTAGTTCAGTTTAAAAGAATAGAAAATGTTATATTTTTAATAGTTTCTGTTTTTAAAAAAAACGCGATACCAATAATGTGTTGCTTTTTTATTATTTATTTTTATTTATAAAGTGGCAAAAAGGGATGATTTGAACTTTTAATTTTTTTTTTTACACTTTTTTTTACTCATACTTTGACTCCTCCTAGGAGATTCAACCACTAGGGGGAGCAATCGTATTTACAGTCTATTGCATTGTATAAACAATGCAACAGGGAGTATAAGTATGACGGCTTTACTACTTCCTGCCTTTAAGTAGTAAAATAGAAAACAAGGAGAAAACATAATGTAAAAAAAAAAATTTAAAAATTTTTAATTTTTTAAATTTAGAAGGTATGTAAAAACCCTTTTTTCCCAAATTTTGTAAACGATGCCCTGCATTACCTGGCCGCCTGCAAATCTGGTCAGTAAACATTTTCTTAATATAATAACAAGCATGGTCCATATATAGTAAATAAAAACTCCTTTACTGATTATTTCCTTTAAGACTATCCCAAAAATGGGATGAAAAAAGTGCCAAGGGGCTGTCTAAAAACCAAAAATTTACACACTCTTCCCTATTAGGGCTATTTTACATATGGTCTTTAAACCGTGAGTCCAATTTAAACAGCAAAAATTTAGGAGATACAGAGCCCCCCTGCAGGTTTTTTTCCCTTTAATGGAATTTTAAAGGCTTCATGGACTAAGAAGGGATGTAAAATAGCCCTGTAGGGGGTAAGTGTGTTTTTTTTAAATAGAAGGGCTATTGGAAAATTTAAATGGCATATGTGCATTTGTGTATGTTTTAAAAGGAAAAAAAATCAGTAAAAAAACATTTTTTATTTCCCAAAACATGGGACCATGTTGTTCTTATTAAGGGAAAAAATAAATTAAAAAAAACCACAAAAACATTTCTTTCAATTAAAAATACTTTATGCAAAAAAAACTAAGAATTTTCACAAAAAATTTGTTTCAGAAAAAAGCATGGACCCCTATTAAAGGAGGAAAAGTAAAAAATTTTAAAATGCAGAAAAAATTAAATTGTTCTTGTGTTTTAGGCCCAAAAATTTTAAATTTTCTGGGTTTTAGGGGCCCCTGGGGGGGGGGGACGTTTTCCAACAGATTAGGGGCATATTATAGGATTTGGATGGAGGGTGATAACTTACAAAGCCCGAAAAAATGTAAAGAAAATTTGTGCTTTAAAAATAAACACCATGATACCCCAGGAAAAAAATGTTATCTCAACTTTTTCAAAAGCTTTCAGTGGCTTTTATTTTGATTTTAAAAGTGAAAAACCCTAATTTCAACCCGCCCAAATTAAATTTTCTACAGCTTGGGGGGGGTTTGTTACCCCGTGCATAGACTCCCTAGACCCGGGGGCTTTAAATAAAAATCCTCTCAAAAAAAGGGTAACTAGGTCATTTTGGCATCCCCTAAAAAAAGGGGGGGTTTGGATTACAAGGGAAAACCAAATTTCCCCCTGGGTTGGTTGGGTTTAAATTTTTAAAATTAACAGATTATTTGGCATAGGTAGTTTAATGCAGCAACATCTCAGAAGTCATTAAAAAGCTTTAAAAACATTGAGATAACTTTCTGTGCTACAGGGGTTTAAAAATGTGTACATGTCAAGTTTAGCTTTGCTACATCTGTAAGTTTGGAAAGAACTACTGAACACCAGACTATGCATGTTATTGGAGGCACAAAGGACAGTAATTGCCATTTTTACTATATTTATATTTTGCACTTTTCAAGGGCCCGGGGCAGCTCCTTGGATTTTCCTTTTTCCAAAATTTTTAGTACCCTAGGATTAATGAGTAAAAATATTGATGAGTGAATATAGAGATGTAATTATTATTACTACCTAGATAGCAAGAAATCTCTCGCCACCTGTATGTCCTGGTTTACGACCATTTTTTACAGCAGAAGTCAACAACAAGCTTTGGCTTTGATAAACATGGCAAGGGGGTGAAAAATGATAAGATTTAGAAAATTTGGGGAACATTATGAACAGGGCTGTGCCCAAATTTTTTGGGGAATTTCCCTTTTAGCCAAACTGTCGTTAGAATGTTCTTTTTTGGATTCTATGTATGAAAAAGTCATGCACCCAAAACTTGGGGGAAAAATTTTCACCGACACAACAATTTTTAAAGTGGGGGGATTTCACAGAGTTATGCAATTTGCCCACAAATGCACCAAAAATGTGCCAAAGTTTGGCACAAATCCATACCAGTGGCATGGCTGAGACTACTTTTGGCATAGAACGGGACACATTTGTAAAGTGCTGTGAGACAATTCCATACAGACTGTCGGATTGTTTCACTATTTTTTAAAAAGAAGTAGAAAGGGGGGGGAGTCTGCACCCGGTTTTATTTCATGTCCCCCCAAAACAGTTTTTAAAAAATTTAAACAAAAACATTTGTTTTGTTCTTCCATGTAATGATAAAGATGGATTTTAACGATAAAGCAGATTGCTAGACCTAGCATTGTAATTTGGTTTTTGAGACCCCTTTTTTGAAGTGGGGCCTGTGCCCCCCCGGGGAAATTTTTTTTTGCATCAAGGAAAGGTGGTTGGCCCATTTTTGTTTTTTTTTTTTTTTTTTTAATTTGACATGGTCTGATCATATATTGTATCTGAATGGCCACATGTAATACTGTAGTTATCTATGATAAGACAACATTTAATTTGTGCCCATTACAATTAAAGAATCTGAAAGGTCAAGGTTTTATCACCTTCTTCAGCAGGATATGTCTTACAGCAAAGGCTTTTTTAGGGTGAACGTTAACCCCAAATTTGAGATTTGTTAAAACAAAGAAACCCGAAAGTGGTTTAATTTCCCCGGTTAAAAAGGTTACCCCAGTTTTTAAAAACTCGTATTACCCCTTTCTGTTAATAGACTATATTTAGTAGTCAACCTGCACTCTGCCTTTGGCACGGGGTAAAGAGAAGTCACAAGAAGGTTCTCCCAAGCCTCACTTACATTATTGGATTAATCTTGCTTTGCTCTCCAGACTACCTGTTTGGGACCACATTGGGCTTTAGCTGCTGGATGTGTCTTGACCTACCAATCACTAGTTGCTCATCCTTTGGGAATGAGGTTGTCTTAATAGGGCACCCCCTATAAGCAATATACCTTTAAAATGTACTTTAGCATTGTTGTTTATACAGTTACCTAATTTGTAAGTGGATGTTCAACAAACATAAACCAACACTATCTATAATCAGTCAATAGATTTATAAACGGGAAATGTAACGTTTTAGGGCCATGTGCAGTCTCTATATGCCAAAAAACTTACCCAAAACCTTTCATTGTAATTCCGGTAAAGATAGCTTCACATTTATCAATCACCAACTGAAGGCCAGCAGGAGTGTCTTCTAAGCTGACATACAGTTCTATATCAGCTTTAATAGTAGCACCAAGTAGGTCCCCCAAGCCCCTATAAAGAAATAGAAATACATTTATAGAAAAACATAAAATTATAATATAGATAACATTGAATAAGCTTATATATATGATAAATATATTATATTATACAGATTTTATCAAACAATTTACCCAAAACCCCACCAACACAAAACCTCGGCTTTGATATTAATGATAAATCCAAGGCCATCTTCCATTGGCGTTATTTCAATACTTGGTAGTTTAACTACACAGCCTCTGTAAGAAAATTTCCCAAACAGGTTCTTTTTTTTTTGGTGCAACCCAAATTGACATTGTTTTGTCTAAAAAAACTATCATTATCAAAATATTGTTATTAGTGTTGACCCCGATTGCTTTTGGCTATCGAGATCGACGATAGTCATAGTGGCCCCTATCGATAATTTTTTTTCGATATTTTGGGGAAAAAAATCAAAAAATTTTATGAGCGTTTCCCCATTAAATCTAGGGGAGAGAAAACAACACCTTCAAAAAATTACACCCAAAAAAGGGCGGAGAAGCTAAAATTTTAATATCCACAACATCAAATGGATACTTTGCTACATCTTAGGAAACCCACATTTAAGGTTTTATAAAAGTCACAGAAAAAAAGTCAAAACCCAAATTCACTACCCCTGCCCTTGTACCAAAACCCCGACCCAAAAACCATGCATCCCCCACAAAAAAAAAAAGTGCCAAAAGGGCAGTTTTATTTAAACCCAAACATGTTACTTGAACTGGACATTAAATTATCCCTGCCCTTTTAACGCTAAAATGAGCCCCAAACCTGCTGCCCCCCCAGTTTTAAAAAGTGCCGCAAAAGGATTCTTTCAACCACCATTTTTTTTTTGAACGGGACAAATACTGTCCCTGTCCGGGGCCACAGTATCCCTTTAAACCTGTCTGACCCCCGATTAAAAAGTCCCGGGAAAAAGGAGTCTTTCCAAACCACCATTTTAGTTTAACGGGGACTTTGATTTAGAACTGCCCCTGTCCCCACAGCATGACCCAGGGCCGGGAAAGTTAAACCAGTGGGTGCGGTAAAGACCCCAGGCTGGCGTCCCCTCTCAAATTAACACCAGGTTAAAATCCCCTTAATGACGCAGCAAAAAAACTTCGTGCGAAGCAAGTGCGGAAGTGGAAGTGTGAGAACTCCAGCCTTCCTCAGTACACATTAAAACCCCTGGGAAGCCGCTTGCCCCTCCGTAGAGTGCGGACCAATTGAGCTTCATTTGGAAAAATACTGGGGGTTTTAACCTCCCTATTACACCCAGTCCCCTTTTAATTTTTGGGCATTCTTTTTCTCTTTTTAACCAACGTGCTGGAGGAAATTGTCTCTGTACTTTGTTCTCTGCCCCGTGCCCAAAACCCCATGTCCTCTGAAAATAAAAAAAAAATTAAAACCCAAACATCTTTTTTTAAAGTTTTTTGTTTTTTTGAAAAAAAAATTTAAGGGGAAAAAAAAAAAAAAAAAAAATTTTTTAAAAAGTTTTTTTTTTGGAAAAAAAAAAATTTAAAAAAAAAAAGGTTTTTTAAAAAAAAGTATTTAAAAAATTTAAAAAAAACCACTTTTTTAAAATAGGAGGAATCCCCCCCATGTTTTTGTTTCTTTTTTTTTCCATTGTTTTAAAAAGGGGTTTGTCTCAATAAAGGGATTGCTAGCTTTTTTAAAACTTGCAAAAACAAGCCCTTTTGGGCAATAGGCCCCAATTAACAGTGTCCTACCTTTTCCTTTTTTCTGACAGAAACCATCCCCCCTGGAGCCACTTTGGTCAATTGTGAAAAACAAATGTATGTTATAAAAAACATTTTTTTATAATAGGACCTGTAGTATTGCTGCTTTTCCCAAAGCAGCTTTACCCAAAAAATTATAAAAATGACTTCCCACCCTGTTAAAAATTGTGAGGGAGAAATCCCAAAATTTATTTTCCCAAAAGGGGCCCCATGTTTATTGCTGTATCTCACAGCTACATAAACCCCAAAAAAAATTATAAAAAATATTTTCTCACCTTTAAAAAAAAAATTTGTGAGGAAAAAATCCACTTAGAAGCCACATTTCTGTTCCAAAGGACCAAAATTTAATAGCTGTTTCCACAGCAAAAAGACCCAAAACCATTGCCCAAGCAAAACTTTTTAAGATAAAGGAAAAAAGGGAAATACGGTGTTGTCATGAAACCTTGCGTCTTTTACAGTCTCCTCACAGCAAAGAGAATAAAAGAGGAAAAGAGAATAAAAAATTTCAGTAAGAAATGAACATTTTAAAAAAAAATTTTCAAGAGGACCATTTCTTTTTGAAAGGGGAAAGTGAAGTAGACCGGCAACTAATCGTGGGCCTCGGCAATTGGGGGCCCCAACATCATCAGAGATCCAAAGCCTGATTCACTTGATGAAATCCAAAAAAAAACCACATTATCGTGGGAAAACCGAGCCCTTTGTCTGTAATGACACCCCCCAGCGGTTTTGGGGAAATTTCCCTCAATATTGACGCTGGCTGCTGGGCAGGACAACAACCCCTAAGGGGTTTCGGGGCCCAGTGGGGGGCCTTTTTGTCCATTTTTGGAATACCCCCCCCCCGAATTTTAAATTGGGTCCGGAACACATGCAAAAACCCCTTTGGGGGTTGAACCCAATTTTGTCGGGGGCACCAATAACCAAAGCTGAACCTGTGGGGTTGGATTGTGCCCTGGGATTGCAAACGTTTTGGGGAGGGGGTAAAAAAAAGATTTTCCAGAAAGGGACCCATTTGGGTTCCCCCACCCATGTGCTGCCCACCCCTACTTGGGACTCTTTCGGGTGTCACTCGCTGAGGGTTTTTCCCACCGTGACATTTGGGGGAAAGTGAAGCAACGCAACAGATTCCCAAATTTAACAATCAGCAAGGTCCCCCATTTCCTGCATTTTACCCCTCTTTTGGGTGGGGGTTGGGAAAAAGTCTAAGTTTTTTTTTTGTACCGGGGGTCCCGGAGGGGGGCCACCCAGTAACTGTTTTTTTCATTTTGATGGCCTTAATGCGAGGATCTGTTGGAGGAAATGGAGCATTCCCAAACACTCATGTGGAGATTTGGCCTTTTATTTCCCAAGCCCTGGGTCCCAGGGGGACTACAAACTGATCTTCCTCAACTTCCCTCCTCCGCCTCAAATTCGCGCCAACCTCTTTCCAAGGGAGGGACTCGGGAACAAATTTTTGTCTAGGAATACCTCCTCCTCCTCCTCCCCCACTGCCCTCCGGCACAGCTTTTAACACGCCCTGACTTTCCCCGAGATTTAAGCACCCTTGGGGAGCTGATCGCCACCTTGCACTAGGCCCCTGACCCCGAACCACGCCTAATGAAACCTTGAAAATTTTAAACTGTCGGGGCCTTTGGGGGATTTGACGGGGAAAAAAGGCCCCCGTGTCCGCATCTGTGTCCGTTTCCCCCTCCGCCCCCCGGCGGGACCCGTTGTTTCAGAGTGTCCAACGATCGTTCAAGAACTAAGGGTCACCCCCAATGCTCATTCGACAAGGGGAAATTTTCCCCACGACCCTTTTTGGTGGCCCCTTTTTCAAAACCCGGCCAAAGGGTGGGGCAGACTCTTTCCCCCCTGCCCCACTCTCGGGGTTTTTAAAACCCCGGGGGTCCGCACCGCTGCTTGTCAGCCATGTGCACTTCGTTTCTGCGTAATGGCAATTCGCGGGGGCCCCAAATCGCGGGCAAGTGGGGGGTGGAATTCCCGCATGTTGCCCACGCCCAAAAATGAACGGGTTTACGGGGAGCCGAGCTGACGCTGCAACGTAGCCAGGCGGGACAAGCAGGGGCGAACGGCGGAATGCAACTCAGACCTCGAGCCTTTCTTCAAGGCGTCCAAACCGGGGTAGCTCTTAAAATTTCTGGACGACAAGGTTCATGACGTGCCAGGAAAGGGGATGGCTCAAGCCTCCGATTTTAAGGGGGGCCAGCAGTTTTCCCCCGTTATCCCCCACACCACCTTGCCGGGCCCAAAGGTTCTTGTCACCCAGCCACGCTGGCCCCCGTTGCGGAAGCGTCCACAGCTCCTGCCTGTGTGGGGAAAGGTTCAGGGGTAATCCCCCCTGGCCCCCGGGCACGTGAGCCACCAGAGGACCTTGGGGAAAGAACCCTGCACCATCCCTGGGTTTTAAAGCGTGCGCCGAGCCGAGAGCCCCCGCACCCCCAGAGATAAAACCCATTTCACCCGTGAGCTTCACAGAGAATAGGGGCCCTTTTGGCCGTGTTTTACAAATCCATGTTTCGGTGGGGGAAAATGGGAAATTTTTCCGGACACAGATGCAGACAACGCGCTTGAAATTTTTAGATACACGGGCGGGCCGGGGCAGGGCCGGCTTTTCGGGCAAAGAAATGCCTGCCCGGAAACTGGTGGGGGGGGCAGGCGGGGGCCATGACGTGGCGGAACCCATCGTGTCCACCAACAAAAGGGCAACTTTTTCCAAGGCCAAAATCCGGGCCCAAAGCCACTTTCAGGTTTTTTGACTTTGGGTTTGGTTTTTGGTTTAAAGTTTTCTTCTGCCCCCAAACCCTTTGGAAGCCCAGATGGCGGCTGCTAAAACTGCCGCTGTACGGCGGGGGCCAGGGGGGTCAAACTGGGGGAAGGAAAGGGGTGGGAAATGGGTCCCCGGGTTTGGGGGCGGGTGGCCCGGGGGCGACCGGGGGAAAGGCCCGAAGCGGGCAAACCCTGATAAAGACCTGGAGACATGGCCCTGGGGAAACCTTTTGGTGGGGGCCCGGAAGAGGGGGAGGGGGAAAGACAGGGGGTTGTGATAGGGGTTGGGGGCCCCGGGCGTCGGTCTGGCCTTTTTTTGGCCAAGTTTTTTCCCTCCTTTTCAACTAAATGAAATTCGCTGCAGGGTGCCCAAAGACATGTTGGGGGTGGTTAACCACTTAAGGTTTTTGGCCTCTAAAAAAGCGTTTACGGCAGAGGGGGCCCAAAATGAAAAAGGCGGGTTTGGAATCAGAGTTTTGCTCAAAGAAGGCCCAGTTTTCTGACCCCAACCGCTTTTTGTCATCAAAGAGGTCTTCGACAATGGTTTACCCAAACAGGTGGGTACACGATTTTGAAAATTTGGGGCGCTATATTTTGGGAAAGGGGATGTTTGATGATCTGATGACGACATTTGTGGCCGTTGACTCGAGGACGAGGGGGTAAAAACTGCTAGATCCCGGGTTTTGCATTAACCACTGAAGGACAGATTGGTGACGATTTTCGTTACTTAAAATTCACAGGGCCCTGACCCAGCATGACACCCTTTGAGGGCCCTGCAACTGACGATCCGTTTGGCATGCGTGTTGTCGCCAGCACGGGAAAAGGAGCACCTTCTCTTTGTACCTCTACCTTTCCCTTTTGCAAAACCCCCCTTTGCTCGCTTACCAAACCCGCATTTCGGGCCCCGTCAAAATAAAAAAATTTGAGAAGGGAAGGAATAGTTTTGGAAAGTCTCTTATTAAAAGACCGCAAATCACACTATTTTTCAAATCCCCTAATCAAAACCCAAAAAATTTCTGGATTCAAAAATTTTTCTTCAAGGGGTCTATCAACAAATCGGGCTTTGGGGGAAAAGTCCCAAAAAAAACGTAACTGTTATTTTTTGGGTTTTAAAAAACGGTATTAATTTTCACCTTTTAATTTTACCTGTGGTTTAATATAGAATTGCGGGTTTTAAGATTTACTTGGGTGCCCGCCTCAAAGAACAATGCTGGGTGCGCAAAAACAAAAAACACAAAATGTTAAATTTTTTAAAAAATAAAACCGGGTAATTTTTTTCACCTTTTAAATTTACCTGTGGTTGAATATAGAATTGCTTTTTTAAATTTACGGGATGCTGCCCTTTAATGAACAATGCGGGGGCCAAAAGCAAAAAAAACACGAACTGTTTTTGTTTTCGTATATACACGGGATTTTTTGCACCTTTTTAATTCACCTGTGGTGAATTTAGAAAATTCTGTTTTTTAAAATTTACCCTGGATGCTGCGTCAATGAACAATGCTGGGTGCGCAAAGTCAAAAAAAAAACTAACTGTGATGTTTTCCTTTTGATACAATTAAATTTTTGGGAAAAAAAACAACCCCCCCCCTTTCTTAAATTTCAAGATTGGGGGTTTTTAAATTTTTAAATTTTAAAAAAAAGGTTTTTATATATAAAAAAAATGGAATGGGTAAAAATTGAAAATGGAAAACCTTTTCTGAAATGGGATACTGTTTAAAAAAAGTTTGGGGGTTTTTTTTCAACTAACAAAGAGACCTCAGTTACTAGAAATGATGTGTATCCAAAAAAAGTTCAGGGGTGCCCAAAAATCCAGGAAAAATTTTTAATAAAAACTGTTTTTAATTAAAAATTTAAAGCAATGTCTACCCAAAGTCTTTGAAATTTACCAAAAAAAACCCCAATAAAAATAAACCCGGCCGCCCCCCAAAAAAACCCAAAAGGCCCAAATTAAAATAAAAGTGCTCCGATTTAAACCCCATTAAATTAAAAAAAACAAAAAAAAAATTCGGATAAAATAAAAAAAAACCAAACCAATTTCAAAAAAAATTGTTTATAAAATTAAACAAAATTTTAAAAATATTAAAAAACCCTTTTTTAAAAATATTTAAAGGAAAAAAAGTTTAAAAGGGGGGGAAGAAAGAAAAAAGATAAAAAGATAACAATACAAGGGTGACTAGAAATTTTTGGGTTTTAAGGGATGGTTTTAAAATGAATTTGCCCCGCTTTTTCCCAGGGGATTTTTTTAAAACAAAATTTTTTTTCTTTTTCAACACCCCCAAAAAACATCGGAAATTTTTGTTTTGGTTTTTTTGTTTTTGGAAGGTTGGAATTTTGAAGGGAAAAATAAACCAAATTTTAATACAAAAATTTTTGTTTTTGCCCCTTAAAAAGGGTTGGGTTTTTTAATAATTTTTTTTTTTTTTGGATTTTTTAAGGAAATTGTTATAAAATATTAAAGCCAAAATTTTTTTTAAAAAGTTAAAAATTTTAAAACCCCCTTTTTTTGGGCAAGGGTTTTAAGTTTTTTTATGTTGTGGGTTTTTTTTAAAAAAAGGGGGGTGAAAAAAAGGTTTTGGGGGTTTTTTTAAAAAAAAAATTTTTTTAAAAATTAAAAAATGTTTAATAAAAGATTTTTAAAAGGGAAAGTTTTTAATTTTTAAAAAATTTTTTATTTTTTTGGGTTTTTTAAAAATAAAAATTTTTATGGGGGGAAGGGGGGTTTTTAAAATTTTTTTGAGGGGGTTTTTTGTTTGGGTTTGTTAAATTTGTTTTAAAGGGAAATTTTTAAAAAAAAAAATTTTTAACTTTACGGGAAAACCAATTGGGGGCTTTCCGGGTATCTATGTATTTTCCCGTTTCAAACAAATCTACTTTTTATTATTATAAAAACATTTTTTACAACATTTCTTTTCCCAATTTCTTTTCTTCTCCAAAAATTTTAAAAAAATTTTTAACTAAACAAAGGGAAAAACTTAACAGGTTACAAATTTTTAAATTGCTTTTCATTTTTTACATTTAGATGGGGATCTTCTTTAAATGTTGTTATCTTGTGGCCACTTTCAGTAGGACATCAACTATTGCTTATCTTAGCAGCCATAATGGGGCATATAGAAAGGGGGTCCACTAAAGCTCAAGAACATTCTACCTTCTTTTGGCAGGGTATACCAATTTGGTGGTTTTCTTCTATTTACCATTCTATGTGGGTTTTCAGATATTTTGTGGTATTATCCATACCTATAGTAATTATTGTTACTTATGCTGCTGTTTGTTTCCTGTTTCCCCTAATTTTGCAAAGGATGCTATGACTTCTTGTTACACCACTGGTGGCAAGACATCGTTGTGTCCTTTTTACAGTAGTACTGTACATTCCAGTCTGTCACAACCAAATTCCCTATTATTAATAATCTAAAAATCAATTTACAGGTAATCAAGGGTTATAAGACAACAACTAAAAACTTCCTTAATCTGAATTTTTACTACAGCATTATAAGTAAACCCAATCAAACAAATGAACAAGTGAGTGATATAGTCTGTAACAATCAAAGAATATCCAGCATCCACTGCAAGTATCCATGGCATAAGGTAGGTATAAAAATTGACTTTTATGTAGTCATGCTAAAATCCATGCCGGTAATCCTTCAGCTTGCTAACAGTAAGGCTTGTTGCTGAAACACGTTAGCAGAAGGATTACCGACATGAATTGTAAACCTGTTTTTTAACTTTTAATAATGACTAAATTAAATGAATAAATAAAAATCAAGTAGTAGACCTACCAAACACCGGTACCTCACCTGTAGCGGATGCTGGATATTCTTTGATTAGTACAAGTTGATTGTTTGGACAAGGTGGAGCTCCTGCCATTTCTGTGCACCGTTACTGAGAAGATAGTATGTGGTCACAAATATAGTGAGCTGACCATATATTTTTTTGAACTTTAATTATGTAGTCTGGTCAAGGTACAGTTTCATTGTGTTTTAAGGTACAAGGTTAATCTACAATAAATTCAGACTAGTAACTGCCTCATATATAAAAAATATAGCAATGTAATAATATAGGGGAACAATTAAACAAATACATACCGTTTAATAAATTGTGAATAATAAGATCACAATGTTAAGTATATTTTTTTACTCTGTAAACAATAATAGTGATGATAATATTACTTACCCCATTAATCCTGATAGAACACCTCCGATTATGTCACCGCCAAGTAGATCTCCCAACAAATCACCACCAAGTAGACCTCCCAACAAATCACCGTCAACTAGACCTCCCAATAAGTCACGTCAAGTAGACCTCCCAACAGTCCATCATCTCCAAGTACTGAACCTAGCAAATCACCACCTAGTACATTTTCCAACAAATCACCGCCAAATAGATCTCCCAATAAATCACCATCAAGTAGACCTCCCAACAGGCCATCATCTCCAAGTACTAAACCTAGCAAATCACCACCTAGTACATTTTCCAATAAATCACCACCAACTAGACCTCCCAACAGTCCATCATCTCCAAGTACTGAACCTAGCAAATCACCACCTAGTACATCTGCCAACAAATCACCACCAAGTAGACCTCCCAAAAGTCCATCCTCTCCAAGTACTGAACCTAGAAAATCACCACCAAGTAGATCTCCCAACAAATCACCACCAAGTAGATCTCCCAACACATCACCGCCAAGTAGATCTCCCAACAAATCACCACCAAGTAGATCTTCCAACAAATCACCACCAAGTAGATCTTCCAACAAATCACCACCAAGTAGATCTTCCAACAAATCACCACCAAGTAGATCTTCCAACAAATCACCACCAAGTAGATCTTCCAACAAACCACCACCAAGTAGATCTCCCAAAAAATCACCACCAAGTAGATCTCCCAATAAATCACCACTAAGTAGATCTCCCAATAAATCACCACTAAGTAGACCTCCCAACATTCCATCATCTCCAAGTATTCCACCTAGTAAATCACCAGCTAGTAAACCTCCCATTAATCCCTCTTCTCCAAGAAGTCCTCCCACCAGTCCTTCATCTGCAAGTAGACCTCCCAGTAACCCATCATCTCCAAGCATTCCAGCTATCATATCACCAGCTGGTAAACCTCCCAATACTCCATCATCTTCAAGTAGTCCTCCCATCAGTCCTTCATCTGCAAGTAGACTTCCCATTACTCCATCTTTGACAATAAGTCCTCCCATACTTCCGGCAGAGACAAGTAGACCTCCCAGTAACCCAGCATCTAAACGCAGTCCACCTATCATAGCACCACTTAGTAGACCTCCCAATCCTCCATCATCTCCAAGCATTCCACCTAGTAAATCACCAGCTAGTAAACCTCCCATTAATCCCTCTTCACCAAGAAGTCCTCCCACCAGTCCTTCAACTGCAAGTAGACCTCCCAGAAACCCATCATCTCCAAGCATTCCAGCTATCATATCACCAGCTGGTAAACCTCCCAATACTCCATCATCTTCAAGTAGTCCTCCCATCAGTCCTTCATCTTCAAGTAGTCCTCCCATTACTCCATCTTTTCCAATAAGTCCTCCCATCATTCCTTCATCTCCAAGTAGACCTCCCAGTAACCCATCATCTACAAGCATTCCACCTATCATATCACCACTTAGTAGACCTCCCAATCCTCCATCATCTCCAAGCATTCCACCTATCATATCACCACTTAGTAGACCTCCCAATCCTCCATAATCTCCAAGAAGTCCTTCTAATAGTCCTTCATCTTCAAGTAGACCTCCCATTACTCCATCTTTTCCAAGAAGTCTTCCCACCAGTCCATCACCTTCAAGAAGTCCTCTCACTATTCCTTCACCTTCAAGAAGTGCATCCACTATTCCCTCACCACCAGTAAGTCCTCCCACTATTCCCTCATTACCAAGAAGTCCTCCCACTCTTCCCTCATCACTAAATTGTCCTCCCACTAGTTCTTCACCACCAAGAAGTCCTCCCACTATTCCCTCTGTACCAATAATTCCTACTGCTATTCCCTCTGTACCAATAATTCCTTCTGCTATTCCCTCTGTAGCAATCATGCCTCCCACTATTCCATCAGCACTAAGAAGTCCTTCCGCAAATCCTTCAGCACCAAAAAGTCCTCCCGCTATTCCCTCACTACCAAGAAAACCTCCAGCTATTCCTCCACCACCAAGAAGTCCTCCCAGTAGTTCGTTGTCACCAAGACGTCCTTCCACTATTCCCTCAGCACCAATAATTTCTCCCGCTATTCCATTAGCACCAAAAAGTTCTCCTGCTATTCCTTCACTACCAAGAAGTCCTTCCACTATTCCATCACCACCAAGAAGTCCTTCTGCTATTCCATCCCCACCAATAATTCCTCCTGCTATTACCGCTGTACCAATAATTCCTCCCGCTAGTCCATTAGCACTAAGAAGTCCTCCCGTTATTTCCTCAGCACCAATAATTTCTCCCACTATTCCATCACCACCAAAACGTCCTCCCGCTATTCCACCCCCACCAAGAAGTCCTACTGCTATTCCATCATCTTCAAGTAATCCTCCTACTAGTCCATTATCTCCAAGCAGTCCTCCCAATGGGTTATCACTTCCAATAAGTTCTCCCAGACCCCCATTTCCACTTTCAACAGCCAATCCTCCTACCAACCTGCCTAAAATGGCACCATCTCCCTTTTTAATGGATTCACCTTTTTTACTACCAGTTATATGTTCTTCATCTTTATGGTCCTTATGCTTGTTGTGATGATTGTGGCCTCCCAACATGCCACCTATACTGCCTTTACCTTTTTGCCCTTTGCTATTTTCTGCACTGGTTGCAACACCAGCCAATTTAAAATCATTATCTGTTCCAGTGCTTTCTCCAGACATAACCCAGTTGGCAGACTCAAAATTTCCATATTCCCCATTAGGTGAAGACCAACTTTCACCAGGTTCACCTTTGTAACCAACCTGACTTTTTCCACTGTCAAAATCAGTTCCCCAAGCTTTCCAGTTGCCAACTAATTCACCAGAATCAGCACCATTACTGGAAAAACTGCTTCCCCCATCAACTGCACTCCATCTGGACCCTGGTGTCACAGATTCATAATTAATTGTTTTCCATGTCACATCAGAGGGTTCCTCAAACACCATTTTTCCATCTCCCATGTCTGATGTCCCCCAACTCCAAGAAGAACCTTTTCCATCATTAATGTTGTTTGACGAACTCCAACCAAAGGTTTCTCCAGGTTTTCTAAAAGAACTTGATCCTCCTCCAAACATTTGGCCATTTGTGCCTGCAACATAATGAGCAATATGAAGCACTATTTAAATGTCTAATTCATTTGGAAATATATGTTTAAATAAATAATAATACATTCAAGTTTGATTTCAGTTGTGCATTATCTTCTTCTCCTGTTACACTCATGGAGGTTCTCAGGCCAGAGATTAGACTATGAACATGACTTTCTCGGAAGTATCATGTGACACAGGAGTGGTGGTAAGTTCCACTGGATTGTGTTTCAAACAGCTGTTTAGTGGACACACACATATTTTGCTCTTTATGGGCATCTTAAAGAGTTAGTCTCCCCATGACATACCTTCTGAATATGAAGCTGATTACAGTGGGTCCTGGTAATCACCAAGTTAGGTCAGGTATGCACTGTTATTTGGCGGTAATATAAGTGAAAGGGAGCTCTAGGTATCAATAGGTATGTAATCCCATATCAGCTTGACCGTATGTGTAAAGGCAGAGGAAAGCAAAAGTTCATAGCATCCTGAATACAGTGTAAAAAGACCAATTAACTTTCATATACTTTTTAAAAAATTTTCAGAGCATGGCACAAAATTTAAAAAACTTTTTCACCGGGAACCCCGGTTTTTTGTTGCTTCAGCAGCAAACATTTTTGCAGGTCTTGCAAACACAACATTGTGGGACAGAATGGCAAAGCTGCAAAGAAGCAGCGTTTTCCAGAAGAACGTCATTCTTTGGCACTGCACAGATAAGAAATTATATTAGCTCTATAATAACTATGTAAAATTACAACAAATTATTTCTGGACAAAAGATGCTAATCATCTTTTGTGAAAACCAAAAAAACTAGAACCTTGTTTCTCACACAGAAGAAAAAAAATCAGTAGCATTAACACAGTTTGATGGATGTAAATTAAAAGTCCTCTATAGATCGTAAGCTAGACAACTATATACCTACAAACAGATATACTCTGATTGCAGAGCACTAGATAAGGTATGGACTTATGTCCGTATCTTATCAACAATTTTTAAAAAAGCCCCTATAATGTCAATTTCCCGTGCTAGTCTTGGGAATGGTGATTTCTTTTAAATTTCCCAGGAAATCTTGTTTCTTTCTTCCTTCTCCACTGAGGGTGCAGCTAATGGAGCCTTCCTTTTATACAAATAGATAGTCAGGGCATTCAAACGAATAATCTCGATTGATGACGGGAGATTTTCTATACATAATGTCCTGTATGGGTTTTCCCAAAGGGAAATAGAAAAAGAAACGCAAATAAAAAAGTGTCAGGAGGTTAGATTGAGAGTATCTATTCTTCACAAATAAATCATTGTATACATTGAACTAGTTGAAGAACGTGCTGCAGTTGTATTTAGAAATCCTCTTAACTGGTATACTATACAAACCTATAGGTCTCATGGCAGTAAGCTATGTGTTTTATACTGTATATGGTGGCACCAGAGCTTACCTTGGGTTGTTAAAGATGGCGGTCATATCTGGACATTGAACCCAAGCTCCATGCTTTTTCTCCATCTGCTGAGCATAAAAGATGAAGTGTGAAGGATTTACAAATATATGTTTCATTTAGTATTGGGTTTGTACAAAGAGAATTCAAGAAGAGTGTGCAATTGATCTATAGGGGTCTTCCAACACAAAAAAAATCTTTTTAGTCCGTCAGGAAATAATAAAAAAAAATAGAAGTAAAAGAAAAAACCTGGTAAAATTTTCTTTCTTGCGGGGTGTCTCAGTGATCCCCGAGATGACAAATGCAGTCAAAAACAGGGCCCACAGTCCAAAGGCAAATTTTTTTAGTGTCAGAACAATCCTGTAACAAACCATGTATAAATATGTGAATGGACAGTACAGAGAGCATTCTTACATCTGAATCAGAGGATTTAAACCTCATTCGATGGGATTCTTCACTGTAAGAGCTTTGAGACTCAAAGAGGTTGTGGTGGTGGATTCATTGACCAAGGTTAAGAAGAGTTTAGATGCCTTTCTTAAAAAATATTATAGCACAGGTTATGAGTATAACATTCTGGAAATGTTGATACAGGAATTTATTCTGATTGTCATATTTGGCATTGGGAAGGATTTTTTTTCTCTTGTATGGGACATCTAGCACGTGCCTCATAAGGGTTTATGGCTTCCGCTGCATTAACTCTGTAGGGTTATAGGTCGGATTTGACAGGTCTTTTTCCAACTTTTTCTGTTGTTCAACTAAGAATGACTGCCAAGATAACGCAAGTCTCTTGACCCTTTATTTTGCCAGTCTGTTTTCATTGTATTCCTCCCCTAATGAAACGTCCCAAAACACAACAGTAACAGCTTTTTTGTTGTTTTCAAAAATAAATTTAGGTCGAGGTCTTTGGGTCCAAGTGATTTTTTTGTAGATGTGTTCTCTTTCCCCTTTCTCCTTCTCCACATTGGCTCTTTTTTACAGTCTCCAAAAGGCTTATCCCAGATAAAACAACATTGAATTCTAGTGGTACACCAGTGTGCTCCAAGCTCAGTGCCATTAAATGCAAACGCACAAATCCTCAGAAGACTCTGTAGTGCCTTGTCTGAGGTAATATTGCCGATGCATAAAAAGTTATGTTGTTTTTAATATATTTACTAGAATAGTTAAAATGATTCACCTTGTGCCTAGACTGAATCAAAAAAACACTTCCATTCTTTGGGCTTGTGAAAGCTCAATGGCTGAAAAAACATGAACCCAGTAGCTGCAACTTTGCCATTTATGCTGACAAAAAAAAGATCATTTGCACTAATTGCTAGAGCAAGATAAAAACTGCCACCAACTTTTAAACCCCCTTTTCACCCCAGCAGCAGAAAAGGAAAGTATAATGCAGGGGGAAAGATTGCACAGATGCAAAGAAACCCAATAAACAACCTCATACAACCTCGGGGCTGAGGGAGGTGGTTGGGGGTCCCCACAATTAATTAAAAAGGCGATACAAAAGTTGTCCATAAATATAGCTACGTGTGGTACACAAGCGGCTACAACCTTTTATGAACCTTACTATTAGACCAGGCGGGTGCCCAGCTTTTCTAAGTGTCCCAACACAACATGGCACACTTGCCCCCCAGCACTTTGGGCAAATAAAAAAGGGCATACGGGAAAAAATTTAAAATATGAGGTAATGGGTAAGGGGCCCCATGAAACAACCACGCCTCTTCACAGCTCCTCATGTCTTGTGAGTCCCCACACTAACAATTAAGAAAAAACATACAAAAATGGGACATTTCTTATCAAAAAAACACTCCAATTCTTTAGGGCTTGTGAAAAGCTAAAAGGGGGAACAAACAGAAACCCCTACTAAACTTTGCCCTTTATGCGACTGGGAAAAGATCACATGTGCATTTGCAGAGCAATGAAAAACTCACACCAACTTTAACACCATTCACAACACATGCAGAAAAGGGCCGTTTTGTGTAGGGGGCCACAAAACATGGGAGCTTGAAGAGGGTTGTAGTTGTGTCATGGGGGGCCCCCCCACCAACTAATACCCATATTTAATATTTTTCCCCCTATCCCTTTTTTATTTCCTAACAGTGCGGGGGGGCAAGTGTGCCCGTGTTGTTTGGGGCACTTAGAAAATGTAGGGAGCCCGTGGGTTTTTAATGTATAGGTGTCACTAAATTTTTTGTAAGCCCGCATTGTGTACCAAAACATATCTATATTTATGGCACACTTTTGTACGCCTATTTATGCAATTGTAGTACCCCAACCACCTCCCTCAGCCCCCAGGGTTTTAGAGTGGTTGTTTTATTTGGGTTTCTTTGCATCTGTGCCATCTCCCCATGCTTATACTGGGCTTTTCTGCATCTGGTGTGAATATTTAAATTTGGTGTGCAGTTTTTCACTTGCTCTAGAAATTAAACGACAGTGATCTTTTTCCCACAGCATAAATGCAAAGTTGTAGCTACTGGGGTTTATGTTTTTTACCATTTTAGCTGTTCACAAGCCCCCAAAAAATTGGAGGTTTTTACCCCCAAAATGACCTCATCTAAGAAATACAACCCTTAAAGTATTCAAAACCCTTTGGAAGTTTATTAACCCATTAGGGTTTCACAGAATTAAAGCAAGTGGAAGTGAAATTTCAAAAATTTTTACTTTTTTTTTCAGATTTTTCAATATTTAGCATTATTCACAAGAAAAAACGGTAAATGTGATCAGGGGAAAAGCAACTTAATATTGATTCCCCCGATTCTGCTGTTTTCAGAGATATCCCCTTGTGGCCCTAGTGCATTATTTTGCTCAACCACAAGCCCCAAAAAGGAGGGGCACCTACCGGGCTCTGGGGTCTCATTTTAAAATTACGATTTTTTTTAGGGGCCTTTCAGGTTTGCGGACACCCTAAGTGCTAAAAATTAATAAAAGCCCCAAAATACCCCCCATTGGAAACTACATCCTTAAAAAATATATACAGGGGGGTAGTGAGAAATCACCCCCAGGTGTTTTACAAAATTTTTTAGGTTAGGGTGTGAAAAAAGAAAAAACATTTTTTTTTCCAAAATTCAAATTTTAGCTGAAAATTTTAATTTTTTCAAGGATCCTGTTAAAAAAAAGGCCCCAAAACTTTGTTACGCAATTTTTTTCCAAGTTCGGCAATACTGACGTGGGTGTAAAAATGCTGTTTGGGGCATGGCAGGGCGTATAAGGGAGGGAGGTATTTGCTTTTGGAACGCAGATTTTGGGGGGGCCATGTCGCATTTACAAAGCCCCCAAAGTACCAGAACAGGTGAAACCTTCCAAAGCCACCCCATTTTGGATTCAGTCACGCCTCATAGATCTCATCTAGGTGTATTGTGCATTTATGGTCACAGGTGTTAACAAATTTTTTTTTTGCATTGGGCATGAACAAAAGAGGGAAAACGCAGTTCCACCATTGTTTTTTTGGCCTTCATTTACAGCGTTCGCCGTGCAGTATGAAATGATAGGATATCATTCACTATGGGGGGTCGAACAATTGCAATGATATAGATTTATATAGTTTTTTTATTTTTATACTTTTACACATTGAAATAGGTCTATAAAAATTGTGTTTTATGTTTGTCCTGTGTCTAATCCCAGCCATAACATTTTCAGTTGTCTGTTACGGAGCTGAATTAGGGTCTTGTTTAATGTGGGATGAAGTTGACGTTTTTATTATACCAATTAATGGGGCATATGCCGCTTTGATCACTTTTATAGGTTTTTTGTGAGGCATTTTGAACAAAATACAACATTCCTGGTAGTGTTTTTTATTTTTATTTTTAAAGCGTCACCGTGCGGTATAGCTGAACAATGCTAGTATTACTCCAGCAGGTCAGATACATTACAGCGATACCCAATTTGTATATTTTTATGTTATACTGCTTTTACACAATTAAAACCGCTTATTCAACAGGAAAACACGTTTTTGCATCGCCATAGACTAAGAGCCATAACTTTTTATTTTTTTCTGTGTACGGATCTGTAGGGGCTTGTTTTGATTGCGGGATGAGTTGACGATTTAATGGTATCATTTTTGGGGGACAAGACTTTTTTTGATCAGTTTTAAATCCGTTTTTTGGAAGACAGTGTGAAGAAAATACTGAATCCTAAAAGTGTTTTTTATTTTTATTTTTAACAGCGCTCACCGTGCAGCTATCCATGACCATTTAGCTTTACTCTCTAGGGGTCAATAAAAATACGATTACGGCGTATACTCCTATAGAAAAAGTTTTTTGTTATTTGGAAGCACTTTAAAAAAAAAAAGTGATTTTATTGTGTTAAATACTATTTATGCATCACTGTCTTCAGATAGCCATAACTTTTTATTTTCCGTATACAGAGACGTGTAAAGTGATTTTTTTTTGCGAGGATGAACTGATATTTTGAATTGGTATAACTTTGGCATTTATAAAGAGTTTTTGATCGCTTTTTATTCCATTTTATGTCTGCAGGATGTACAAAAAACGCAATTCCTGTGACTGTTTCTTGTTTTTGTTATTACGGCGTTCACAACTTATGCGGTTAATAACATGACGGATTTATAGCTGGTGTGACCGTTTACGCACACGGCGATACACATAAGGGTACTTTATTTATTTTTGATCTTTTTTGTGGGCGATTGGCGTTTTGTAAAGGGAAATAGGCAGTGTAACATTGTTTAATATTATTTTTTGTATTGTGTTTTACTTTTACTTTTTTTTTTACTTTCTCACATTTGTTTTACTTTTCCCTAGTTGAGGATTTGTAACATCCAAATCCTCACTGGGGAACAGCACTCATTAGATTGCTGTTTGAAAGGCATCTGTGCACAGCGTTACTACTGTGCAGATTCGCCATGGCTACTATTGACACCATCCCACAATGCATTGTGGCAATGTGACGTTTCACCCCCCCCCCCCCCACCACCAGACTACCCGATGCATTCAGAAGCATACTGGGATTCCAGTAGGAGACAGGCGAGCGGCATCTCTGCCAGCTGCCTCACCGATTGTATGCAAGGGAGGCCTCACTCCTCCTGCCAGCCCTTCGATTAATTCGGCGGCCATAGACAGGTCTGCGGTAATGATGGTGTTTTCAACCATCGGTCCTGAGCACCATCCGGCAGGGGGTGATGGCATGAAGCCAGCGGAAATTTACCGCGGTTCCATGTCAGCGATCGTGCGCGGCTCGCCCCCTGCAAGCCGCGCGATCGCCATGCGTATGCATAACGTCCCATTTGCGGGAATCACTTCCCGCTAGGGGCTATTCATACGCCCAATGTCGGGAAGGGTAACAATAAAATGGCATCCATTGGTTTTAAACTAAAAGATCGACTTTGCATCAATTTTGTAGATCCTCTCATCTTTTAATATTTTTTTTATAGTATATTACTTTTTTTATTGCTATTTTAATTTTTTTTTTACTTTCTTTAGTAATTGACTTTATTATAGTCCTCATAAACGTGATGATATTGATCTGGAATTAACTAATAGCCCTGTGACATTTTCAAATTTAGGCATTATTTGTAGAGATGGGCGAATTAATTCTAACGAATTGGAATTCGTTTAGAATTTCAGTAAAACTCGGTTCTGAACGAAGTCGAAGTTGGGGTACTTCGGGTGAATGAAGTGTGCCAGTTTCATTGATTAAATGCTGCGGAGTACATGGCGTTACTTGGGGCAAAAGAACACTGGGAGAAGAAGGTCATAGCCTGCATGACATGTGCAGAGATGAAGCTAATCAGAGACCGGCGGAGATCTGTGGACGCACCCAGCACTATATAGTCCGGGCGCGACGCTGGCAGCCTCACACTCCACTCACAGTGCTCATCAGTGAAGGTGCTGCCCGCGCTGAATTGTTACTGAAGAACTGATTTAATACAGGCGATTTTTGTGGGGGTCTCACTTGTCTCAGAGACAGTTCTCTTATGTTCTAATTTCTATTTTTTTGGGTAAGTGGATCTGAAATCAAGTGTGATCCACTGCAGCTGCATATACATTCAATATTCCAAGTGGATCTAAGCCAGTTCCTGTTGTAATTCATTTAAAGAAACAGCGTTTTTACAAACAGAATGACCACTTCATTTTTTGGCTGCTCAATTCGTTGGCGGCAATTTACAACCAGGGGGTTGACATTAAGCGTTGTTTTTCCTGCTGTTGTGGTGACTCCAAGAAACCGTCAGTTTTCACCGTCATAATATATACATTTTTCCTGTAGCCTAATTCACAAGCAAAGGTAATTACAATTTTATCTCTTGTTGTGTGCGTAAAAAAACAAAACCACAACACACCGCATTGTAACACTCTACAAAGCTAAGTTAGTTTGTGTGGCTCATTCTTGGCACAATTTACATCCAGGGTTATATTAAGCCGTTGTTTTTTCAGCTGTGGGTGATCCAGAAACCGTCATTTCACCGCCAAAATATAACATTATTCCTGTAGTCCTAATTCACAAGCAAAGGTTAATTACAATTTTATCTCTTGCTGTTGGCGTGAAAAACACCCATTGTAAACACGCTACAAAGCTAGTTGTATGTGGTGGCTCAATTCTTTGCGCAATTTACATCCAGGGGTAATTAACGCGCTGTTTATTCAGCTGTGGTGAGCCCCAACAAACCGCCATTTTCACCGCCAAAATATATACATTTTTCCGTAGCCTAATTCACAAGCAAAGGTTTAATTACAATTTTATCTTCTTGTTGTTAGCTGAAAAAAACACACCGCATTGTAACACGCTACAAAGCTAGTAGTTTTGAGGCTGCTCAATATCTTTTGCGCAATTTACATTCCAAGGGTTAATTAACGTTGTTATTCAGCTGTATACTCCAATAAACCGTCATTTTTTCCCCGCCTAAATAAATACACATTTTTCCTGTAGCCTAATTCACAGCAAAGGTTAATAAATTTTATCTCTTGTTGTGTGCGTTAAAAACACCTGCATTGTAACCGCTATAAAGCTAGTAGTTTGTGGTGGCTCAAATTCTTTGGCGCAATTTACATCAGGTTACATTAAGCTTGTTTTTCAGCTGTGGGACTCCAAAAAAACATCATTTTCACCGCCAAAATATATACATTTTTTCCTGTAGCCTAATTCACAAGCAAAGGTTAATTACAATTTTATCTCTTGCTGTGGCGTAAAAAAAACCACATTGTAACATGCTACAAAGGCTAGTATTTTGTGTGGCTCAATACTTTGGCGCAATTTTACATCCAGGGTTTAATTAAGCATTGTTTTTCAGCTTCGCCTGGGTGACTTCAAGAACCGTCATTTTCACCTCCAAAATATATAAATTTTTTCCTGTAAGGGGAGGAGGAGCGGGAAGAAGGGGGAAACGGGAGGCAAGGAGGGAAAAAGATAAGAGTAAAGTAGAAAAAATAAAAAAAAAAAAAGAGGAGACTATAAAGGACGTAGCAAGATAAAAGAGAGTAGAAGTGAGGAGGAAAGATGAACGGGGGCGGGAGAGTGGAAGGCAGAAAAACGAGGATGAAAATAGAAACGATGAGGAGGGTATAAAAGAGTATAGACGGAAAAGAGAGGAGGCGTGGTAATAGAGAGAGAGAGAGAAGGGGGTATAGAGAGGGAGGGTAAGATGCGGAGGTGCGAGGATACGAGAGTAGGGGGGGAGGGGGACTGTCTGTCCTGTTGCTTGCCTATTTGCCACCTGCGTTTTTCTGTACTCATTACGCTCCTTACCTTTTCCGTTACCAGACCGTTCTCCTACCTCCTGGCATACTTACTTTCTTCTACTTGACTCATTTCACCATTACTTTTTCTACTTTCTGCTCACCCTCTGCCTTCCTCAACCTCGTCTCTTTCCTTTTCTTACTTTTACACCTTTCTTCTTCTTTGTGACCGCCCCCCCCCTCTCTCTTCTAACTCTCTCGACCTTCGTCCTCTCTCTCTCTGTCGCCTCTCTCGGTCTCACATCTTCACCTCTCCTTTTTCTATCCTCTCTATCCAAACTCCTAACTCTTGGTATCGCTTCCTTCGTCCATGTTTCTACCTATTTACCTTTTGCTCTCGTTTTCTTCTCGTCATCCTACGTGTCGTGTCCTCTCCCTTCTCATCTTTCTCTTGATCTCATATCACTACCTTTTCTCTTCCCCTTCCTCCCCCCCCTCTCGTCGTCTCTTCCGCTACGTACCTCATTTTCACTCTTGTCCTTATTTTACTCGACTATCTTACTACTCCACTATTCTGCCTCCGTGTCTCTACCTTTACCGTCCCATTATCCTCATACTTACTTTATCCTCTCTTTATTGCTCCGTGCTCTACTTCCTATCCCCCTCTCTCCTACTCCTTCATCCTTCATCTACTCTTTCCTTTCTCTCTTTTGTCTTTCTTTTTTAACATCTCCTTCCTCTCTCTCTCTTATCTCTTACCTCTCTTACCTCTCTCTTACTACTATTTCTTTCTGTTCACACCTGACTCCCTCTATTTCTCTAACTTACTTTTACTGTGTTCTGTCTTTTCTTTCTTCCCTACATTCTGTCTCGATCACTCTTTACTTTCTTCTCCTTATTACCCTTACCTTCTTTTCCTCTCCCTGTTAACTACTCCTCTTTCTTGCCCTCCTCCACATCACTCCTCTACTTTCCCCCTATTCTTGCTTTATAGCCCTTTCCCTCCTCTCTCACGTATTCTCCCCTTCTCAGCGCCATTCTCTTCACTACTACCCTTACCATACGCTTTACCTTACCCTTCTGGCACATCCCCCTTCTTGCCCGCTACTCTTTCTCCTACGTCCTCATCGCTTCTCTCTCCCCAGCCCTCCCTTTCTCCGTTTAACTGATATCTCTTCCTCTCCATTCTTCGGCCTTTCCTCTACCTCCCCTATTTATACTCTCTCTTCGACCCTCTCTCCCTTCTTCTACCCTCGCGCTTTTGCCTTCTCATCGTCCTCTTCTTTTGTTGCTCGCTTTTTCCTTCTTACTCTCTGGTCCATGTGCCTTACTTTCCTCCTCCCCCCGGTCCCTCTCCTCTCCGGACTACACTTGCTTTTTTCCCCTCTTTTTGCCCGCAATACTCCCCACGGTACTCTCCTACTAATACTCGGTCTCTTACTCGCTCTCTCTTACGTTTTTCTACTTTGTCTTTCCTTTTTGCCTACTCTCTTTCTCTTTTTCCTTCATTCCTCTACTTCTCCCGTTGCTTTTCTTTCCTTCTCTCCCCTATCTCTTCTCTCCTCTTTCACCTCCTGTTCCGGTCTCTCTATCTTACGGTGTTCTTGCTGTGTTCCCTTTACTACTTTCTATCGCCTTACACCTTCACTCGTGCACTTCTCTTCTTCTTGCGTCCTCTTTTCTTTATACTCTCTCTCTACTGTACGTTTTCTCCCTGTCTTCCTCTCACCCCTCTTCGGATCTCCACTTACACTCTTCTCCTTCCTTCTTTGCTCTCTACTTCTTCCATTTCTTACTCCTCCTACCACGTCTTGCATTTCTTCTCCCTTCTTCCTTTACTCCTTTCTCCTTCCTCCTCTACATTTTTCATCCCGCTCTACGACTTACTTTCTTATTCCACCGACTCTTACTTTCATTTTACCCCTCTCTATTCCCTTTTATTTTTCATTCTCTTTTTCTTCTGACTCATGTACTGTGTTATACTCTTCACTTCTCTCCTTCTCCTTTTACTCTCCTTCTTTCTCTGCTACATTCGCTAACTCTCATCCCCTCCTCTCCTCTGACGTTTTTGATCTGTTACTTGTACGTTCCATTTTCTCCGGTACCTTTCGCTCTACTTCCTCTTCCACTTCCACTCTATTCTCTACTTTTCCTCTACTCGGCTTACTTCCTACTTTTATCTTCTCCTCCCTCGTACTGCTTCATTCTCTTTATGGCCTTCTCTCTCTCTAACCGTCTTCTTACGTCTCTCTCTTACCGATCTCTACTCTCTCCTCCTCCTTCACTCACCTCTACGTTCCCTTCCTACTGACCACCCCTTCTCCTCTTCTTTCTCGCTCGCTTACTTTTTCCCTTTCTACGCTCCGTACTGTTGCTCACGTCCTCTTCTACGTCTTCCTCTACCTACCTTCTCTCCTTCTTTACCGTACATGATCTCCCTTCTTTATACTCTCTCTCTCCTTCTTCTACGGCTCTGTTCTAACGCTACTCCTCCCTTTCTCCCTTGCCTCCTACTTCATCTCCCATCCTGATCTGTCCTACCCCTTCTCCCCTACCTGCTCTCTTACTTACATACTTTTACTCTCCCACTGCTGGTCTTCTTCTCTCGTTACTTCTTTTTCCATTTTACGTCTTGTGACCATCTGTCTCTACGCTCTACTCGATGGATTTCCTTACCGCCCTTGCCGTTCTTTTCCTACTAACCTCCTGCTCTACTACTCCCTTTACTTCTATGCTCCTTGTTCTTCTAACTAATCCCAGTCTCTCCTTTACTGCACTCCTTCCCGTCTCTCCCTAATTCGTTTTTCTACTAAAACCACCCCCCCCCACTACTCTTACCTCCCTACTCTTCTTACTCCCCCTCCCCTGTCATTCCGCTCCTCTTACACTCCCTCATTCAACTACCTTATGCTTTCCCTCCATATACTTATTTCATCCTTCCGCTACTCCTCACCTACTTCTTCCGATCTTCTATTTCCGCTATTACCCGTAGACACTCTACCTCTCCTCTCTATCCTACTCCCTCTGCTACTTCTTCTGTCCTCTTCCTCACTTCCTACTTCCCCCTTTTCTACCCCTCTCTCTTTCATGCTTTTCTACGAATCTGTCCTTACTCTCTTACCTGTTGACTTCTCTCTCTCCTCTCTATACAACACCCTCACTCCTACTCTCTGTACTCTTCCGCGTCTACCTATACTTCGTCTTTTTCTCTCTACCTTCGCTCCTCTCCATGCTACTCCCTACTTCTTCTAATCTTCCCTGCCTTACTCTCTCGCCCTTTTCCTACCCTCCAATTCTTACGTACTACTCTTGACTTTCTTCCTTTTGACTCTTCTCTCTCTTTCGCTTTTTTTTACTCGTTACGCTACCGTTCTCCTCTCTACTTCTTTCTCCAACTTCCTTTCCCCTCTTCTACTTCTCTCGTCCTCTACGTGCATCTATTTTTTCAAACCCCGCCTACCGTTCTCATCTTACCTTACTCGTCCCTACGTATCTTCGTTCACTTTCCCTGACATCTGCCCCCGCCCCCGTCTCTTATCGTTCTCCTATCTCTCCTTTCTTCTCTCTTCCTCGAGTTACTCTTTTTTGTCTTACTTTTCTTCCTTTGACCGACTTTCCTCGCCTTTTCTCTACTTTCCTCCTTTACTTTTACTTTTCAACTTGCCTTTTCTCTTTTTCTACCTCTCAGTGGACTTTTTCGTTTGTTTGTCTTTCTTCTGCTACTTACCTATCCATCTTATTCACTTCTTTTTCTAACTCTTCGTGACTCTTTTTCATCGCGCTTACAACTCCCTCTTCTTACCCTTTTCGTCCCCAGAACTTCTACTTTCCTCGTCTTTTTACTCACCTCATTATTGTACCCGCTCCCGCTGTACTACGTTACTCCATTCTCCCCCTATTTTTTCATACTTTCTGACTCTTTTTTCTGCTGCCACTGTCTTAACTTTGTTCCGTACTCTCCTCTTCTTTTCCTTATTCATGCTTGTCCCCTTACTTTTTTCTTACTTACTTTCCTTCCTCTTTTTCACCCCTTCGATCCACTTCTCAACTTCATTTCTTATGTTTTGGTACCTTTTCTCTCTTCTACTACTCTACATGCCTGCCTTCTTTCGTTTCCTATCTTCTTTTTGCTTTCGTACTCCTTCTCGTTTACGTCTTTCGCTACCTACGACTACCCGTTCACTCGGTCCTTCGCTTTTCATTTTCCTACCACCTTCGTTTACTCCCGTCTCTACCTACTCTACATTCTTACTCTGCCTCTTCTACTTCGTCCCCCTCTCCTGCTCGGTATTTCCCTTTCCCTTCCGTCTACCCTTTCACTCTTCTCCTACTACTTACATTTCATCCGTTTCCCCCTACTCCCATTTTACCCTTCTACTTCTTAGCTCCCACTTTTACCGTCCTACCGCGTACTTCCTCACTTGGCCTCCCTTACTTTATACTTCGCTTCTCCTCTCTCTCTCATTTCTTTCTATCCTATAGCTTTTCCTTCTCTACCGTTACTCTCTCTCTTCTTTTCTCTCTTCCTCCATTCGCTTCCTCTTCTTTACCGTTCCCTCCTCCTTTCTTCTCTCACTGACTCCTTTTTACTCTATCATTCTCTACCCTTTCTCCTTTTTCCCTACGGTCTCTTTTCCCTTTGCTTTTCTGTCTGTGCTCTTATTTCTCGTTCTTATCTCCGTTCTGCTTTTTCATTCTCGGTTCGCTCGGTTGAGCTTTCTTTCCTTCCTGCCTCTCCTCTTTCGTTCACACTCACTGTATCCTTACTATTCACTCTGACATTCTGTCTCTGCTCTCTTCTTTTCTTAACTCCTCCACTTGTTTTCTTCTTCTCTGTCTCTACCACCTCGATCGCCCCCCCCCCCCCCCCAACCTACCCTTCTTCTACTTACTCTACGCGTCCATTTCCTTCCTTCCGCTTGCTCCTCACTGTTTCTCTCCTCCTCTCTTACGAACTACCATTCTTTTTCTGCTCTCTTTATACTAACTCTACTACTGGGCTTTTTCTTCCTTTGTTTCGTTACTTTTATTCACCATTTTACACTTCTGTACCGCTTCCCTCCACCACCTCTGTTTTACGTATACCTACTTTTTGCTTCTTTCTTTCTTTTTCTC
This sequence comes from Phyllomedusa bahiana, assembly GCA_025379985.1. Lineage (NCBI taxonomy): Eukaryota > Metazoa > Chordata > Amphibia > Anura > Hylidae > Phyllomedusa > Phyllomedusa bahiana. The sequence goes on from JAODAL010009329.1 coordinate 51,513, forward strand.
TCGTTCCGCTTCTCTTTGTACTTTATCTCCTTTCTTGCCTCCTTACTACCTTGCTTTCTACGCTGCCGTTCTCACTTTTCTCACCCTTATACTCTCCCTACCACTCATCCTTGCCCTGTTTCTTCCTTCGTACCTACCCTGTTCCCTTCTCTTTTCCACTTACCTCTCTCATGCCCTCCATTCCTTTTACTACTCTCCTGCCTCGTCTTCTTACTCTATGCTGCCTTTCTATTCCTCTCAACTTCTCATTCCTCTCACCTCTCTATTCTCTTCTACTCTTGCCTCCTGCCCTTCTATCTCTGCTCTTCACCTCTTCACTTACTTCGTAATTTCTGTCTTTCCTACACCTTTCTTACCTTCTACTTTGTCTTTCCCTACACACCTGTTCTACTTGCTTTCTTTACTCCTCTTTCTCCCTATCCGTCGACTGCCTCTGTTCCATCGCCTCTCCTCTCCTCACTTGCTACACTCTTTTTCCTTTTCCTCCTACTAACTCCTTTACCTTGTCATGTCGTCGCTCTCATCTCTCTCCTGTCTTACTCATCTGTCCTCTACTCGCCGCCTCGTCTCGCTAACTTGTTTCCATTACAACCTAGTACTTTTTATTCCGTACACGTTTTTACGCTTTACATCCGTCCCTACTTGCGTCTACCTTTCCTCAATCTTCCCTCCTCTATACTTTTTTACCTTTTCCCTACCTCCTCTCTTTACCTTACTACCTCTCTCTTCACTCTTTTCTTTTTCTCGATCTGCCGATCTTATACACTCCTACGTTTCTTTCTCCTGTGTCTCTCGTTTCGTACTTATCCCATTCATGATCCTCACCGCTTTCTTTTCTTACTCTCACTCTTCCTTGTTTCTCTCCTCCCTCACCTTAATCTTTGTTTTTTTACTTCCACGTTCTCATGCCTTACTCTACTCTTTTACTTACGTACTCTCCAGTTTCTTCTCTCTGGTTTTTCTCCCCTCTCTTCTTCCCGTCTCACCTCTCTCTCCTCTTTTCTCATCTACTCTCTATTCTCACCTCTCCTTGCGTTCCCTTTCTACCGTGTACCCTTCTCGCTTCTCTTCTCCCCGTTTTCCTCTACCATCCCTTGCAGTCTCTTCTTACTTTGTTCATGGACCGTCTGCTACTAATCCTTCTCTTACACTTCCTACACACCTTACCTCCTTCCACTCACTCTCTACTCTCTTTTGCTTCCTTCTCTCTCTACTTTAACTCCTCTACTTCTTCTTTCTCTTCCCTGGTTCTTTCCCTTTGTTTCTCGTTTTCTCCTTCTCACCGTCTACCTCCTCATTTCATACTTTTACTCCGCCCTCCCCTCCTTTCTCCCCCTTTTTCCTCACTCCGCTTCTGCTCCATCAAGGCGCTCTACATAGCCTGTGTCCCTCTTTCACTCCTACTCCCTCTACACTTCACCTTCTACCTTTCTACCCGTTCTCCTCTCTTTACTTTTCTATTCCACTACTCTTCTGTTTCTCTTACTCCCTTCTTACCGTCTACTTCTCTGCACTTTTACGATTCTCCCTTCCTTTACATTCTTCTCTCCTTCACTTACCTCTTCTCCCTCTGTTTTACTTCCTCAGTCTCCTTGACTACATTACTCTTCTTACCCACTCTCTGTGTTGTTACTGCTTACCGTTTGCCGCCTTACTATCTAGCTTTCTCCTTTCTCGCTCTTCTCCGCTTACCCTTTCTTCCATCTCGTACTTTTACCTATACTCCCCTTCCCTTACCTCTACTGCGTCCCCTGCTCTTTCTCTGCTCTCTCTACTTTATTTGCTCATATTCCTTCCCTTACCTTTCTCCCTCTATCTTTCCCTTTCCTTTCTCTTGTCCTTTCCATTCCTTTTCTTGTCCTCACCTCAGTCTACCTCATCCGTTTTACTCTTGATACTGATTGCTTCCTTTTTTCTTCTTCATGGTCTCCCTACTTTTACCGCAACTTTCGATCCGCCCTCTACTCCTTGTCTTTTCCTCTGTTTATCCTCGTTTCTCATTACCCACTTGTCCACCATACCCACCAGCCCCTAAGCCAACCCCAAAACACACATCATAGGAGTGTCGACAACCCCCCCCTATACCCCCGCACCCTAATGCACTACAAAATATGTATTCACCCACTAATGCTCCCAAACACACCCGGGAAACATCCGCAATGAACTTCAGGGCAGTAGTATTCCGACCCCTCAACCGCCCAAAACCCCTCCCCCCGACAATCCCCAAAAACCAGACGTCCACCAACACAATCCACCCACATGTTACTACAAATTACTCTCATGTCTTTGTGAGTGAACAAACCCAGCCTTAGACACCCCTCAAAACCTCACTACTAAATGATGGAGCTCAAATTCATAGGGTTGCAATAAACATCCAGGTATAATATAAGCGAAGTTATATTCAGCTGAGTAGACTCCAAGACACCGTCATTTTACACCGCCACAAATATAAATTTTCCTGTAGGCCCAATTCACAAGCAAAGGTTAAATACAATATTATCTCTTGCTGGTGGCGTAAAAACACCGCATTGTAACACGCAACAAAGGGCAATTAGTTTGAGGTGGCTCAAGTTTTCTTTGGCGCAATTTACTTCCAAGGGTAAACAAAGAATTTTTCTGCAGTTGTGCACACAGTTAAAATAACATTCATTATCACCGCCACAGAAGAAATTCATGGTAGCATAATATAATTATCCGAATGTTAATTAAGCCTTTACATTCAGTAAAATACACCCGAGTTAGATTAAACGTCATATACAAGTCAATTTTTCTTCTGCCCATTTGTGATCGCCATTTAAATCACCAAGGGTTACCCAATCTTCTTAGTGGGTTCATTTGGATTCAAATACAGTGTTATTTATCATAAACATATATCTTCATCAAAACAGTGTCTGTAAATTTTTAGACAAACAGTATTTCATACAGAGAGGTGTCAGCTCTTCGCCTGGCAAGTGGCCGATGCACAATATTCCTGGAGCAGGCCCAGGTTCTCAGCGCAGCAAGGGGACGTCTGCAGCAGGGGTCACTCGGTGAGGCCACAACTGCCGCTGTCATCTAACGGCCGTGTGCTGACTAGCAAAAACCAAGGGTTCTTGATGGAATGACTAGGCATCCACTCCTCCTCAGATGACATCTGACAACCCCCGCAAGAGTCCGGTGGGAAAGTCAACACAAACCCCTTAGTTGGACATTGACCCGGGAGCGGTCACGCCCCTCACCTGCCCACAACCCGCCGTCTGTCCCAACCGTTCCCCATCCGAGATCCTACTATTTGGTCTGGATCAGCGCCACTATATTGGGCGAGTATGAACAATTTGAGGAGGGCAGTCCAGCAGCTACTTGGAAGGCGAAGAAAAGGGCCCATATCCCCAGCTTCATGCCGTAGGCGGATCAAAGTTAAATAGATGTTGAGAGTGGCATTGGAGTCAGTTGGTGAGGGGTCAGCCTCTGTATACCAAGAACCGGTGATGAGACAGCAGTACGATAAACACAAATAGATGATGAATGTAGCCCGAACCAGCGGACTTGGGAGCCCGGTGTGTGAGGCAAGCTTCATCATCGTCGGAGAATATGCGCAGCTTGCCGTCAGTCGGCGGCGCAGCCGAGCAAGTGGGTCGTGTGAGCCGTGTGAAGTCGCAGGATAGCAGCATTGTTAGTGTCGGTGAGTCCAAGCGGGACCAGGGGTGGAAAACAAACCCACTTCTCAGTCCAAGAAAGAGCAGCACAGGGGCCCAGCGGAGGCAGCGGTGGTAGTAGTCACTCATATCAGATGTCGTTGTACGTTAAAATCCGCTACTCGGGCGTTAGTGGCAGATCTTTTGCTAAGACACCGGAGATCGAATATTGGGAATATTTATAATCTGTAAACAGAAGTGAAGCTGGCCCAGGGAGCTAACAGTTGGCACCACGGCCCTGCGACAACACATGCAGCGTCACTTATCCGGTGGCTGGGAGAAAACGTGCTCAGATGTGGTGGACCCAATCCTGCCGTGGCCGCAGCAACAGCAGCAGCAGGCAGCGCCCAGTGGCATGCATGCCAATGCAGCAAGTCAAGGCTCCGACCACTCTGGCAGAAGGGAGCTGTTTCTCTTTGACAACATCTCCCGGTCCAGATGCTCCTGCTCCTCGCTACTCATGGCGCCAGCAGTCGTTCATCGAGGCGATAGCAAAGAGACACAGTATTCGTCCAACCATCCGAAGGGCAGCAGCTGACCGTGGCTCCTGTCCAAGTTGTTTGGTACTGGCAGTCCCCTCCCCGTTTCTAACTGGTGTGACTCGTACACCGTTCAGGGAGAACTAATGCTTTGTGCCGATCTGAGATGGAGAGTTCCCAACCGTAATTTTATTTACCAAAAAGAACATACCAGCACAATCATAAATCTGTAGAACAGAAGGTTGGGCCAGTCCTTGAGCTTATCGGTTTGTTTTCCAATGCAGCAGCGAGGACAGTCTGGAGCTGTAACTACGGTCATGTCTTTAACAGGCCCACTGGGTGGAATGTGCTTCCTGCCTAGCAGGCACACCAACAACTTGGACATGCTACGCCGCTTTCTCCTCCACGTTGTCAACTGCGGCTCCCTGCGCCAATGTCCGCCCACCTCTCCCCACCACCATCTCACCTCCACAAGTACTCCGGCACCATCATACACCATGTGTAAGGGCACAGCGGTGTCACGCAGTTCCTACACCTGGCTTGCATCGGCGAACGAAGTCACACAAGGGGAGGAACTGCTCCCGTCATGCAGCAAGAAAATCGATGTGTGGCTTTCTCACGCATCCAACTGCAAATCCGGAACCAAGGTGAAGGAAATGGAGGAACATGGTGTGTCTGCGCTTGCAGACGCGGAGGGATGGTCCATGCGCCCTGCATGGCGCACGTGTTCAACTCTGGTTGTGAAAAATGTTCCTGAAGGTCTATCCATCGATCTTGCAGAAGATTGCTGAAAACGGTCCAGGAAACTGTACATCCTTCATTACCATTCCTACAAAGCCAGGGAACACCCTCCTCGAGTTGCATGCGGTCAGACCGCCTCCCCAGACACACTCTGATATGCGATGTTTCCACCCGTTGGAATTCCAGCTCACATGTGGACCACGTATGAACAGAGAAAGACCATTAACTATTTGTTTTATTCTCCAGGCGGACAGAGTACTCCCTGTGTGACTTTGATGTCAGCCATTGCATCTCATACTGACAGCCTGCCTTTGTTTGAGGCCATTCGGAGGAGGCCCACGTTATTTGGTCAGTCGCCAGGACAACGGACTGAATAACGTCATTCCACTGCTTCATTTCTGGAGACTGATGCTGAACGAAATCTGTCTGGCAGAGGACTGGAGACGTGCGAATACATCTCGCGGCACATGATCCGGTGGGTACTGAAATGGAGAGGAGGAGGAGAAGGAGAACATTGGCGCTGAAGCATTGTCCTGGTAAATGATGGAGTTTCTACCCAGGTGACAAGAAGGAGGAGCAGTAGCAGATGGAGGAGGTAGATGGAGATGAAGAGATGAGGCAGATGACCCGTAAGCACCGTGGCAGTATACAGTGTATGATGGAGGCAGAGAGCCCCTCGAGGACACTTGTGCAGATGGCCCGCAAGCATGCTGATCTTGCCTGCTCAGTGACAGCCGAAAAGTCAGCATCCGGCAAGGATTGACTTCTGGCTCTCCACCCTATTGACCCTCGCTACCGTCCGAAAATGGGAGCCTTTTTTCCCAGCTAATTAGAGAGGGAGGACAAACTCAAATACTATCAGGTGGAAATCCTCCGTAGTCATTGGCCGCTGCCGCATGTGCGGCCATCGTCCCCCCTCTGACAGGTCTGACAGGGGTTCTTCACAGCTCACGAACTACTGCGCGGCGGCCGGGGAAGGTGTGGGGGTCGGAGCAGTACCTAGCTCCATCAGCAGCAACCTAATCGTGGAAGTCACTGATAGCAGCCTTCCTCACCCGCCTAGTGAGTGATGGCAGTCGCCAGCAGCGAGCAGCAGGACCTGGAGCAGACCCTGAACCATCAAAACATGTGGTGGCCTAGCTTGGAAAGAACTCAGCTACCTCAGTTTAGAAGATCCTCTGGACTATTGGCAGCCAAACTGGATGTTGGCCGCAACTTGCCGAGTTTGCAGTGGAGAAGGGTGGTCCTGGCCCGGCCAGTAGTGGGCAATCAGAGACTGGGTTGTTCAGATGCGGTGGCGGTGTGGTCCATCGTTACCCCACAGGATTAACCCGCTTGTCCCTGGAAAATTTGAATGACTGACCTTGTGTCAAGATGAATCAGCGTGGATCGGCCAGGATTTCCACACACCAAATTCCTTAGGCGTCAGAACTACATCACCATACGCCTCACCCAAACTGTGAGAAATATCTGGTTCAAACTACCTGCCTCAGCCACTATACTGATGCCGCCACCCAGCCAGATGCCACACAACTGCTGACAGTTTCTCCATATGCCACCAACCAATCTTTACCCAGGGAATGGATTGCCAACCCACCTCCACACTCTGTCATTGTGCCCACTCTGACCTCATCGCTGCTAGCATGTGCGCTTCTGCCGTGACCATTCCACAGCTGTGTTCATTGTCCCACTCTGTGCCTACTATGGTTTTTGCCACCTCCGCCCTTTCCAGAATGTCATTGAGCCACTGCCTGACCACATGCAGCTGCGGTGGCTGCTGCCGGGACCCCCACACACTGTCATTGTGCCCCTGTCTGACCTCATGCTGCTGCCTGTGGCTGCTACGTATACCTACACACTGGAGTCATGATGCCACTCTGTGGCCTACTCCTTTTTTTTGCCACCTCCAGAATGTCATTGTGCCACTGCCTACCTCATGCAGCTGCTGTGCCTGCTGCCCGTGACCCACCCACACTGTGTTATTGTCCACTACATTGCCTACTCCTGTTTTTTGCCACCTCCAGAATGACATTGCCCTGTCAACCTCGATGCTGCAGCTGAGGCTGGCTGCCGTTACCTACACACTGAGTCATTGTCTCACTTCTGTGGCCTACTCCTGTTTATTGCGACCTCCAGAATGTCATTGTGCCACTGCCTGACCCTTATGCTGCTGCTGTGCTGCTGCGTGACCTACACACTGTGTAATTGTGCCACTGTCTGACCACATGTTGCTGCTGTGGCTGCTGCCGTGACCTACACAAAGTGTCATTGTCCCAATCTGTGGCCTATTCCGTTTTGCACCTCCAGAATGTAATTGTGCCACTGTCTGACCTCGATGCTGCTGCTGTGCTGCTGCCAGTGACCTACACACTGTGTCATTGTGGCCACTGTCTGACCTACATGTTTCTGCTTGTGGCTGCTGCCCGTGACCTACATACAGTGTCATTGTCCCACTCTTGAGGCCTATTCCTGTTTCTGCCACCTCCACAATGTAATTGTGCCACTGTCAGACCTCACTGCTGCTGTGGCTGCTGCCGTGACCTCCAAACTCTGTCAATGTGCCACTGTTCTGACCATCATGCTGCTGCTGTGGCTGCTGCGTGACCCTACCACACTTGTCATTGTGCCACTCTGTGGCCTACTCCGTTTTTGGCCACCTCCAGAATTGTCCATTGTGCCACTGCCAGACCACATGCTGCCTGCTGTGGCTGCCTGCCGTGACCTCCACACTGTGTTATTGTCCCACCTGTGGCCTACTCCTGTTTTTTGCCACTCCCAGAATGTCCATTGTGCCACTGCTGACCTCATGCTGCTGCTATGGTGCTGCTGCGTGACCTACAACACTGTTGTCATTGTGCCACTGCTGACTCATTCTGCTGCTGTGGCGCTGCCGTGACCTACGGCACCGGTGGTCACTGTGCCACTGTCTGACCTCATGCTGCTGCTGTGGCTGCATGCCTGTGACCACGCACTGGTTTCATTGTGCCACTGTCTGGACTCATCTGCAGCTGTGGCTGCTGCCGTGACCTCCACACTCTGTCATGTGCCACTGTCTGACTCATGCTGCTGCTTGTGACGCTTGCGCATGACCGTTACACACTGTTCATTGTTCCACTGTCACACCTATGCTTCTGCTGTGGCAGCTGCCCAGTGACCTACACACTGTGTCCCCCATTGTGCCACTGTCTGACCTCATGCTGCAGGCTGTGCTGATGTCTGTTACCAACACACTCTGTCATTGTGCCACTGTCAGACCTCAATGCTGCTGCTGTTGGCTGCTAGCTTTGACATACACAATCTGTCATTGTGCACTGTCTGACCTCCATGCTGCTGCTGTGGCTGATGCAGATTAACTACACACGTCTGTCATCTTGTACCTCTGTCTGACCTCGATGCTTCTGCTGTGGCTGCTGCCGTTACCTCCACACAGTGTCATTGTGCCACTCTGTGGCCTTATCCTGTTTTTGCCACCTCCAGAATGTCTTTGTGTCCGACTAGCTGACCTCATGCTGCTGCTGTGGCTGCTGCCGAAGACCTACCACACTGATCATGTCCCACTCGTGTTGGCCAACACCTGTATTTGCCACCTCCATAAATGTCATTGTGTCCACTGCTGACACCACATGCTTCTGCTGAGTGATGCTCCGGACCTCCACACACCTGTCCATTGTTCCTAACTCTCTGACCTCATGCTTCTGATGTGTGGCCCCTTGTGGGGGTGCAGCCGTGACCTCCACACTGTGTCATTGTCCCACTCCCACTCAGTGGCCAACTCCTGTTTTTGCCACCATCCAGAATGTCATTAGTGTCACTGTCTGACCTCATGCTTCTGCTGTGGCTGCTGCCGGGTTGACCATAAAAACACGTGTGTCCCATTGTTCCCAATCTGTGGCCATACTCCTGTTTTGGCCACCTCCAAGAATGTCATTGTGCCACTGGCCGACCTCATCCGCTGCTGTGGCTGCTGCTGTGACCTCCACACCCTTTCATTGTGCCCCTGTCTGACGCTCAAGCTGCGCTGTGCGCTGCTGCTTTGACCTACACACTCTGTTCATGTGGCCACTTCTGACCTCATGCTGCTGCTGTGGCTGTTCTGTGACCTCCTCACTGAGTCATTGTCCACTCTGTGGCCTATTCCTATTTTTGCCACCATCCAGAATGTCATTGTGTGCCACTGCCTGACCTCATTGCTGCTGTGGCAGCCGCCGTCACCCCTCTCCCGCACTCTGTCATTGTGCCACTGTCTGACCGCATGCTGCTCGCTGTGGCTGCTGCCGTGACCTACACACTGTGTCATTGTCCCACCTGTGGCCCTACTCACTGTGTTTGCCACCTCCAGAATGTCCATTGTGCCGCGTCTGACCTCATGCTGGCTGCTGTGGCTGCAGCCGTGACCTACACACTGTGTCATTGAGCCAACTTTCTGACCTCATCGCTGCTGCTGTGCTGTTGCCGTTACCTCCACACTGTGTCCTAGTGCCACTGTCTGACTCATTCTCCTGCTGTGCGCTGCCGGTGACCTACACACTCTGTCATTGTGCCACTGTCTGACATCATGCTGCTGCGAGTGGCTGATGCGTGAAAAACCGTGCACATTCTGTCATGTGCCACTGTCTACCCTCATCTGCTGCTGTGGCTGCTGCCGTGGACCTGCACACTGAGTCCATTGTGCACTGTCCAGACCTCATGCTGCTGCTGTGGCTGCTGCTGTGTACCTACACACTCTGTCATTGTGCCCACATGTCGACCTCAAGCTGCTGCTGTGGCTTGATTGCCATACCTACACACTCTGTCATTGTGCCTCTTTCTGACCTCATGCTGCGCTGTGGCTGCTGCCGTGACCTCCACACTGTTTCATTGTGCCCCTCGGTGGCCTATTCCTGTTTTGCCACCTCAGAATTGTCATTGTGGCCACTGTCTTAACCTCATGCTGCTGCGTGGCTGCCCTGCCGTGACCTACACTCTGTTTCATTGTGCCACTGTCTTTACCTCATGCTGCTGCTGTGGCTGCTGCCGTGACCTACACACTCCTGTCATTGTGCCACTGTCTGACCTCGATGCTGCTGCTGTGGCTGATAGCCGTGACCTGCAACATTCTGTCCATTGTGCCACTGTCTGACCTCATGGCATGCCTGCAGTGGTCTGCTGCCGTCGACCTACACACTGTGTCCATAGTGCACTGTCAACCTCATGCGCTGCTGTGGCTGCTGCCAGAGACCATACACACTATGTCATTGTGCCCACTGTCTGACCTCATGCTGCTTCGTGGCTGCGCTCGTGACCTACACCACTCTGCATTGTGCCACTGTCTGACCTCATGCTGCTGCTGTGGCATGATGCCATGACCTACACAGTCCTTGTCCATTGAGCACTGTCTGATCTCAGCTGGCTGCAGTGAGCGGCTGCCGTGACCTCCACACTGTGTCATTGTGCCACTCTTGTGGCCAATTCCTGTTTTTTGCCACCATCCGAGAATATCATTGTATGGCCACTGTCTGACCTCATTGCCTGCTGCTGTGGGCTGCTTGCCGTGACCTCCACACTGTTGTCATCTGTCCACTCTGTGGCCTACTCCTGTTTTTGCCACCATCCAAATGTCATTGAGAGTGCCACTAAGCCTGACCTCATGCAGCTATGCTGTGGCTGCTGCCGTGACCCTCCACACTCTTCATTGTGCCACTCTCTGGACCTCATCTGCTGCAGTGGCTGCTGCCTGTCACCTACACAACTGAGTCATTGTCCCACTCTGGGGCCTACTCCTGTTATTGCCACCTCCAACTGTCATTGAGCCACTTCTGACCTCATTCTGCTGCTGTGACTGCTGCCTTGACCTTCACACTGTGTCATTGTGCCACTGTTCCTGACCCTCATGCTGCTACTGTGGCTGCTGCTTGACCTACCACTCTGTCATGTGCCCACTGTCCTGACCTCCATGCTGCTGCTGTGGCTGATTGCCGTGACCCCTACACACTTCTGTTCATTGTGTGCCACTGTCTGACCTCATGCTTCATCTGTGGCTGCAGCCGAGACCTCCACACTGAGTCATTGTGCCCACACCTGTGGCCTATTCTGTTTTTGCCACCTCCAGAATGTCATTGTGCCACTGTCTGACTCTGCGCTGTGGCTCGCCGCGTCACCCTCCACACGCTGTCACTAATGTTGCCACCTTTGCTCTCAGCATGTTTTTTTTTCCAGCTTTCTTCTCTGGGCATGACTTTATCAGGCAACATTCCTGCTTCAGATTTTTGGTCAGTTTTGCCCTCTAATGCCCAGAATTTAAGTGAAGCGATTCTAAGAGCGCGGCAGTCATCTGCGTGTCATACTAAAACACAACAATTGTATGAAAGACCAAACCAAGCTCACTCTGCATATTTAACAATGGCAACAACATTCTACAGCACCCTGCAGGCTCTAAGTCTCCTGGAAATAGCTGGTTTTTAACGGATTCGTCCCGAAGTAATTCGGAACTAAGTTCTGTTTTGCCGAGAAATTCGGCGAAGTGAACGAAACGAATTTCGGGAAATTCGCCCATCTCTAATTATTTGATATCTCCATCTCTCAAAATAAAATGAATATGTTATGTCCTTCTCTCTTCTATGCACTTCAAATATTATATGTCAATATAAATTATATTGTCATATTGATGTCAATAATATTTGTTCCAGGCATTTTGCCGGACATGTATGAACCTGGTGCCGACTCGCCAGTTCTACCAGTGTCTCACAGCAGTTTATAATTGCGTCTCGTTCTATGCCAAAGGTAGTCTCAGCCATGCCACTGTGAAACTGGTATGGATTTGTACAACAGTTTCATGCCAAACTTTGGTGCATTTTGGTGTATTTTCGGTGCATTGTACGAGTCTGGCACAATACACACCAACCCCCCTCCCTCCCTCGCCGGTATCTTTGGGCCATTCAAAAGTGTCACATCTGTTGCCGATTGCACCAAGTTTTGGAATACGATGGTTCATACAGATATAGAACAGGGCTACGACAGTTTGTTTGACTCAAAGTATACCAAAACAATGGTGTAGTTCCGTTCATACATGTCGCCCTTGGTTTTCACATAATTTATCGTTCACTTAAGAATTGATGGTATACACATTCTTATTAAATTTACTATGATGGTAACATAGTTCTTGTATTCTCAGGCACTATAGCACTTTGCCTACTTTGTAAATTATATACAGTACTTACCTATCCTTCTATTCACTCCCAGCACTGTCACTTTATTGATACTTTGTTTTTAATGGTAAATAAGGGACAGGCATAAAGACCATCCTTCCCCATTGTGTGCGCAATATTTTCCTGCCTTACTCCAGCATCTTGAGATGCTTTTGCGCACTCTGGTACATGCACATTGGCATCTAACTGCCAAAAGCGGGGCTTTGGAACCCTCTGCATCAAATGGTGTATGCACCAAGATAACGATAGAGGATTGGGCTATTTGGATATGATGATTACACGTAGAATGTAAGCCAGCATGGTGCACCACATGTTTCTGCATTAATGGCACCCTTTTGTATCACCTTATCTATATGCAATTATAATACCAGCAACCACCCCTCTCATACACAGTAGGCGTGTGAGTGGTTGTCTCATCAGTATTTTGTGCAATCTCTGCATGTATTATACTGTGGCTTTTCGTGCATACTGGTGTTAACAGTAATCTATTCAATGTGGCATTTTTTTTATTCATCTAATTGTCCCCCTATTGGAGGAAGTGATTGAGCTACTGGCTGCAGCAATGACCTGCACCTGTTTATCATTCCCAAGATAGCAACAATAGCTTTGTTTTGCCTTACTTGGGTTCAATTTTTAGTCCAGCCATTGAGCTGTAAGTATGGCCTTTGTTGTGTTTTTGACACATACATCAACAACATATTCTGAGTTAGTAACAATACCCCCTGAGGAAGCAACAGAGGCAAAATGCTCATCGCGTCGCTCATATGCAGTTTTGAACTATACCAACTATAGATAACTATCTACAAATTTATAATATATATGTGGTTGCCAGTGACTTACATTTTTGGGACTAGGTTTTGAGTCATTGTAGTATCCATATAGGATTTATATTTACTAGTCTACATGTTATTTATTGAATTATTGATTGGCCCATATAGGTTGTATATTCTTTTCTATAATTATACTTGTATGTTAATCGATTATTTGGAATCCCTGATACTATTTAATACTATTTAATTGGCCTTAGCAAGTTACACTACATGGTGATCTAATAGTTTTTGAATGTTTTTTTTATTTAAATTTGTGTTTGGAATTTATAAAGTATATTTGGTTTTACAATTTACTTTTGGATAAGGCTCCTTTTCCTTTTAGTATTTATGTAGTACTTGGGAGTATTCCACAGTTACTTAAATTGATGTTTGCTATGATTTGGCTATTTATAATTATATGGTAGGCATTATTATTAGCCGCTAAAGCATTTGCTGCTTTGGTGGGGGAAAGACTGTGTCACTATATACATTCTATGATAAAGAACCAATGCAACTAGTAATCAATCATATTAGGCATGATAAGCAAGCCAGTACAGGAGTACAAACAAGATTTCTCACAAAGTTGGAAGTGGAGAAGAGATGCTAAGTTTTGGAAAGAAAACTTAATTTTACAATTTTTAGTCTATTTTTTTCATACTGGACTTAATAATTTTCTGTAAAAAGTTGATTTGGTCCGGGTTAACCTTTAAGGTTTAAAGGGTTGGACTAGACTTTTTGAACACAAAGGGCCACATGTATAAAAACTATCTAGGTCTAAAACTCCATTTGTTGCCCACAGCTACCAATCAAAGTGCACTTTTCATTTCATATAGTGCTCTGGAAAAATTGAAAGGGGTGCATGATTGTTTGCTTTTGGGCAACAATGTGAGTTTTAGATCTAGACAGTTTTCATTCATGTGGCCCAAAAAGTTTCTTAAAAGGGCTTATCTCACCACGCTGTTTCACAAAGCCAAAAATAGCTTTAATTCAAGCATCCTGTCTCTTCCTGGTCAGACTGTGGATGATTGGCATATCAACTCTGTTTTCAAAGGTCTGCTAGTTACTCTGACATGAGAGCAGGAGATGTTTATCTAAAGTGCACAGGGCTACAGAGCTAAAGTAAACAAATGTAATTAGTTTCCTTTGATTGTTTGTTCAGAGAACACTCAAGCTCTCAAGCTGCCAGCAGTTCTGTGTGCTGATCTGTGGTGACATCACTACCTGCTGTCAGATAAGACAAACAACAGAGAGAGAGCCAGAGAGAACAGGTTGGTAACCTAGAGAAACCTGAGTGCAGAGCAGAATAAATCTCTTATCTCCTCAACAAAGCAAAAAATAAAAAATAAAGCAAATACGGATATTTTTTTTTTTTTTTTTTTTTTTTGGAAAATGTCTTTACTGTTTACTGTTCCATATATGTTGAAAACTAATCTTTCTAGCTAGACAACTTCTTCGAAGTTACAGGTTGTTTGTGAGAAGTTGAGGTTCTAGTCATAGGCTTTTACAAATTAGGGGAATTATGACAGGAGGATTGCATGGCTCAAAATAATTGACATTCTTTGTCCACATTCTAGCACGCAGATCATGCTGATATAAATGGTTATGAATGGTCTGACATGACACTAGGTTTCCTCTCACCTCCCATAAACGTGCCTGGAATTGTGTGGCATTCATCATCCAGTTCCGCAGGGCATTGCTTGCAATGAAGTGGTCATCAGTGTGTGATGGAGCCAAAGGACAGCCACTTCTTTGCCTTGCAGTGACTCTTTCCACGCTCTCTGTACTCTGTTGCAAGTCTGGCTGATCAACATTCAGTGACACTCTAAGAGCTCATCTCCAGTGGCCCTTCCGTCTGAGGGCCATCCTGCTGAAGCCTCACAATGGCGAGGTACTGTTGAACAATTGTAAGGTGTTGTCTATGTCTCATGATGTCACAATGTGAACAGCATGATGAGGAGGACTGTTTAAATCCCAATTCAAATTGGTCCCAAGAAATTTACTGGGCAATTTAGAGATCAAACATCTGTTGTGAATTTTGCCAAAAAGCTCCTTGTTGGAGATCAACAAGTTGTGCAAAAAGTACTGAAACACTGAACAGTTGGACATGTGCATTCTAAAGAGAAGAGATGGTCTCACTTAGTTTATTTTAAAAAATTGTCAAGAAATTTTATGTTCCTCCTGAAATTTCAACCAAAAGCCAAATATCCCTTTTTGTGAGTAGTGTATATAAGGGATCCGACAATACTATAACTTCTTTATACAATTTTACCTGCAGACACTTAGCAAAATAGTGTACGCCTCTGCCATCAGCTTGAGTCTAACAGACCCATTCTTTAAAGGGAACCTGTCACGACTGAACAGAATATCTGATCTTCAGGAGCATAGCAGACGATATATAATTTTTGTTAGGAGAAGATCCTGTATAAACTTGTAATTTATTGACTTAATTTACTGCTTAATCTGGGTTCTGGACCATGGTGTGGTCTCATTAAGATTGAGAGCCATCTCTTGTATGTATACATCTTATCAGGATATCCATCAATCACTGAAAAGAACACCTACTAGACTCCATTACCCAGAGTAAGAGTAAATTAACTAATAATTTAACAAGTTGTGTCCTTGAATAATTCTCTAACAAAATTATATATCTGTCAACTCCGCTTCTTCATGTTGTACGCAGATCAGGTAGCATGATGACTGTGACGGGTTTTCTTTTAAGTAGTTCTTCCATTTACGAAGGTTGTAGCACAGTTGGATACAAGTTAAAGTACAGAAGTAGAAACATTTTGAGGTTGTACTTCTTTACCAAAATATACTTTAAATGAACTAGGTTAAGGAAAGATGCAAAAGATCTCCTCCCGGGGATACTTCCTCTTCACTTCAGGGGTTTCACGTCCTGATACACAGGAAGAGGGAGGTGGATGGATCCTGCGCCTTTTTCAGGACGAGAACCCAGAAGGAAGAGTAATAGATCCTAGTAACCTGGAGAAACCATGAGGTAGGTATGGCTTTTTTTCCCCCTCTCTGGATCCATTTAAATATTCAAACATAACCTTATTAAAACAGAAAACTTTTTTTACTTAAAGGGGTTTTGCCAGGACGTGCCTTATCTGCTAAGAAGCAAATATAAACAAATCCACTGAGCTGAGAGAAAGAGAGATCCGGTCAGAGCACAGAGCCATGCATAAGGGATCGTGTGAAATGTTCACTCAAATAATCAAACTACAACTAGTGGATTCTGTATACAAAAGACTACACCTTTTCTTCCCACAGCCTCTTGAAAGCTCTTCATGTTCCCTGTCATCCAGAGATAATAGTAGGGAACAACTTCAGATTTAATCACACTACACCTAGTGGAATTCTGTATACAAAACACAACATATATGTCTAACCCATGCCGTTGAAATCTACTTCAGCTCCCCTTTTCATCAGATAAGAAGTGTGCACTGCGCAAGCCCGGCCCAGCAAGCATTTGTCAGGTCGCATCTAATGCATGCTTTAACATTAAACTAAGGCAGGTAAGGCACCTGTAGCTCTCTGACAGCTGCAGATGTTTTTTATCACATATAATTAAAAAGTGATACCCATTTTGTGAGGATCCCCACGGCAACAATACATCGTGGCAAAACCCTTTAATGGAGCTCTTCACTGCTTTAAATCTAATTTTAGACTATAAGCAATTGCAAGCATTGAAAAAGTTGAGATTACTTTCTTACCATATCTTGTCCAAGATTAATTTTGCTACATTTGTATCATCCGTAGCCCCAAGTGATGTGGCTCTGTGCAAAGACAAATCCAATGGGCCACCTATGCTGTACCAATGGCTGCAGGACCTCATAATTCTACGGTGTTGTCGATTGCTTAGCAAATCTTATTCTTTTTATGTACTTATTTACTACTTTAGGCTATTACAAAGTTTATTTTTTATTTCCTATGTATTTGATAATTATGTAACACACAAAATTAGGATTTTCTTTTATAACAGATGCCTTGACCCATGTTTAAGCACTTTTGGCAATGCTTTAAGAGTGTTCTTCTGCTAAGTAGATATAAACCTTCAGCAAACTGTAGTCCTATCATTTGTCATGTGATCAGCAGCCAGACAAAGGTTGAACACTCTACACATGCAAAGCTACAGTAACCATAGTACTCTAAGCAAATACCTTATTGGAAGGTTTAGCTAACGTGTAAATATCAACACGTGTAAATATCAACACTATGGGTTATAAACGAGGACTTAAGCCACAGCAATATTTACCGTTGTTCTAAGACGTTCATATGACAAGCAAACACATTTGTAAAAGTCAAATCTATTAATCTATAACCTTATAAAGTATTTCACAAAAGTCAGCACACCCCTCACATTTTTTAAAATATTGTAGTATATTTTCTCATTGGACAACAGTGAAGATACGAGACTATAAGAAAGATGTAAAGTAGTCAAAGCACAACTTGTTTAACAGTGTAAATTTTGTGTGCCCTTCGAAAATTACTCAAGCATACCACATAGCCATCAATATCTAACTGCTGGCAACTAAGTGAGTACTCCCCTAAGTTAAAATACAACAAATATGCTGATCTGCCATTTTTCCCTTCACAGTGTCATGTGACTTGTTAGTGTTTACCCAGGTCTCGGGTGTGTAAGGGGAGCAGGTAAGGTTTAAATTGGTGTATTTGCTCTTGACGTCTCTCATACTGGTCATTGAAGTTCAAGATGTTATCTCTGCAAATAACTCGCTGGATGAGGAAAAAACAGTGTTGTATGCTTATAAAAAAAAGATTGCCTAGGTGCTAATAAAAGATTGCCAACGACCCTGAAACGACTGTACATGGTGACCATTACAGCTGTTTACCACGGAAGACTCCGCTCCATGAACAGCTTGGCCATGGTCGACTAAAAGAGTTGACTGTACATGTCATATCCAGAGATTGTCTGTTCAAAATTAGATGCGATGAGTATTAGCCAGTACTGCTGCAGATGTTAAGGAGGGGGACTTTGTCCGTGCTCTGACCATATGCCCGCACACTGCATTAAATAAGTCGCATGGTGGTTGCCCCAGTATTAAGCCTCTCTAAAGATGGATGCACATAGAAAGTCTGCTACAGTTTGCTGAAGACAAGCAGACTAAGGACTTGGATTACTTGTGAATCAATGTCCTGTGTGTCTGACGAACCAAGATAAACTTATTTAGTTCAATGTTAATTCGCTGATGGTTTCCTGCATTTTCTTTACCTCTTTTCACATCCCTGCCAGTCACATATTGATCATACACCTCCAGGCAAGTATCCTTATATAATTAACCCTATAGATATACCAGGAGTCTGTAACAAGCACTAATGACGGGACAACTAAAGCAGCAGTATAGTAGCAATAACTACAGCTATAAATAAGCTGCAATATATCTAAAGAGCCCATATGAGTAGTGGCAAGTAGCAGAACACCCAATTATCTATGAAATGGTACCATATTCTTTGGGCCCCATAGCAGCTTCTAAGGCTGCTACCACAATAATTCCACCCATGTATAGTGCCTCCAATATCTCCAAAACAGGGAGGTACTGTACACACAGAGAAATTGTCATTCTTTTATATTGAAGGAAAAAACAGGCTCATAAGGTGCCATTCTGTTATGTTCTTGTACCAGAGATGTAGATTCATGAATGCCATAATCCATTAGGCACTAGCTAGACTACTGTGCAGAGTATAAGAGACTAACTGGTTTTTACCTTTATTTCAAGGATGTGCAAGAAGGTATGGACTGGACTTTGCTGCAGGAAGATCTCCAAATCATGGTCGGCAGAAAAGTCAGATTGGCAGTAGTATAAGGTTTCTGTGAAACCCTCTGCAGCGGGTAAACACAGTAATGAGAGCCAGAAAATCACAAATTAAAATGTCATGCCTGACCTCCCCAACATGTTTCACCAGCTAAACTGGCTTCATCAGGGTACAGAGGTACCTTATACGTTGTACGTCCATCATATTAGGGAGGATTGTCCAAGTAAGACTCTTTGGAGTTAATAAATTATTGTATGTATAAGTGTTTCCCTTGCTAGTGGGTGGTGCTCCACCAGACTGGATAATAGAAAAGGAGGTAATCCTTCACAATTAGAAAGGGAATATTGAGAGGTTAGAAATCAGGTTTTTAAATAGTGTGCATTGAGGTTAAGTGTTATACATTATAAAAGTTATGTTTTAGTGTTTTTTAGATTGAGAGGTGATAGAGTTTAAGTTTGCCTATGGCAAAATAGTAAATATAGTCTTTATAGACGTGTCACTTTGTAAGACAAACTGTCCAAGCACCAAAAAAGTGTGCAAGCCTTGTCACTTGGAAAATGGTGTATATAACAACACATGAACCGGGACGCTTTTTGGCATGAGAGCTCATAAATGTGTCTTATTGCACTAATTAGTAGAGACACTGAAGAGTGACACAGACAAAAGTGTCAGTCTTGTTGGACAGATTTATTCTTTAGGAACATGTTGCATATGGCGCACACCATTATTTCTGTCCTAACCTACAATAGAAAACTGGTTCAGCAACTTTCATAGATCTGGGCCATTGTCTGCATAGAAGTTGAAGGTGCAAAACAATAGGACATATTCGGTAAACACTTATTGTAAACCTGCTTCATTTTTCTGTTTTATTTTAGAGGCAATAAAAAAGGTTGTAAAGATGAATAAACAGTATGAGTGTGAGCCCTGTCTATATGCTCATCCCCACAGTTCACGTTAAATCCATTTTGCAAACAGTCTTAATATTTAATTTTAAATAATAATAATAAATTTAATATTTAATCTTAAGTTTAAATACTTTAACAAAAATCAAAATGTTTCTAGTCTTTAAATATGCACTGCACTGCCATTTTCTGCAAACAATAGCTGTTTTGTTTTTTAATCTTTAGACCTGAACATGGACTTGTTTTATGTGACGTGTAGCTCTTATTGGTATCATCGGATACATGTAACATTTTGTTAACTTTTTATTCCAACCAAAAACACAATTTCGGCATTGTGATTTTTTTTCTTCTATGGTGTTCACAATACCGAATCAATAATGGTATATTTTAATAGATTGGACTTTTACAGACTTGCCAATACTGATTGTGTACATTTTTCATTATTATGTTTTATTTATAAAAAGGCAAAAGGAGACTTAAATTTTAAATATTTTTAATTAAAACTTGTCCACTAGGAGGTGCGATCGCATGTATCCTGTTCTACAATATATAGATGCTACTGTGGCTGCTGCCGTGACCTCAACACTCTGTCATTGTGCCACTCTGTGGCCTACTCCTATTTTTGCCACCTCCAGAATGTCATTGTGCCACTGTCTGACCTCATGCTGGTGCTGCTGTGGCTGCTGCCGTGATCTCCACACTATGTAATTGTGCCACTCTGTGGACTCTTGATGTTGCTTCCACCTCCATACTGTGTGATTGTGCCACTGTGTGGCCTACTCTTGTTTGTGCCACCTCCACACTGTGTCATCTGACCTCATACTGCTGCTGCTGTTGATGCCGTCACCTTCACACTGTGTCATTGTGCCACTCTCTGACCTCATGCTGCTGCTGTGGCTGCTGCCATGCCCTCCACACTCTGTCATTGTGCCACTGTCCCCCAAGCACCTCCAAGCACCGTGGCAGTATACAGTGGAGATGGAGGCAGGGAGTCCCTCAGAATCACTTGCCCACATGGACCGCAGCATGCTGATTTGCCTGGCTAGTGACAGCCGAATAGTCACCATCCGGCAGAGGGATGACTTCTTGCTCTCCACCTTATTTGACCCTCGCTACCAGTCCAAAATGGGAGCCTTTTTCCCAGCTGCTAAGAGAGAGGAAAAACTCAAATACTATAGAGAAATCCTCCGTAGTCAGTTTGCTAACGTTCCAAAACCATTTTTGGCCAAGGCAATTCTACCTCCATCAGCTTCTTCATTAATACCTAAAAAAGTTCCAACGCTGTTTATTATGAAGTATAAACGTGGTAGTTTGAATCCAGTTTCTGCGTGACACCAATTTGTTGAAATGCAGCGTATGGAATTGAAGGAGACCCTAAATACAGGGAATGTTTTAGGTGCTTATTTTGCTTTCTGTGCCATTAGTGATGGAATTTAGTACAGAACTGGAATACTGAACTACAAGCAAATGCTGCAAAACTGGCTTGGGATGAGCTTCTTCAGTATGAAGAATGTGAATCGTATGTCCAAATTACAGCTAGGAAAAACCGCCTCCTCCTTGAGCCTCGTCTGTCATATCCATGTACCGTACCTCTTGCCTCCGTCCCTTGACCACGATCCTTGCCGGCTGTCCTGACCTTACGCTTGTCCCCGACTCCGAGTTTGCATTACGATTTTGTACCTCGCTACACCTCGGCTGCCACCGCAAGCAAGTCATGTCAGCGGTAACGACCTGGTAGACTCCCGCCGCAGTAAGTCCATCCCGCTTTGTGGTGGGCTCTGGTTAAAACCGGGACCTACTTAGATTTCGTTCCCTGGCGTGGCTTTTGCCATCGTCCCCTTAATGTGCTGCGATCTGTGGTGGCTCTGGTAACCTACTACTGTGTTCTTTGACGCTATCGTAGGATCTTAGCCCTCATCTTGTTTTTTTAAAGCTGGCGCTGCCATGACTTTATCAGGCTGCATTCCTGCTTCAGTTTTTTGGTCAGTTTTGCCCCTGTAAGTGCACAGGGAATTTTAGAGTGAAGCGATTCTAAGAGCGACGACAGTCATGTGCGTTTCATACTAAAACACAACATTGTATGAAGACCAAACCAAGCTCCCTCTGCATATTTAAGCATGGCACAATATTCTACAGCACCCTGCAGGCTCTATGCAGCCTGAAAATAGCTGTTTTTTAACGCATTTTGTCCCGAAGTAATTTGAAATTCAAAACGGATTTTGTTGGAAAATTCGGCGAAGTCGGCGAACCGAAATTTTGAGAAATTCGCCCATCTCTAACTATAACTTCTTTATATAATTTTGCCTGCAGACACTTGGCAGATAGTGTACGCCTCTGCCATGAGCTTTGAGTCTGACAGACCCATTCTTTAAAGGGAACCTGTCACACTGAACAGAATATCTGATCTTCAGGAGCAGAGCGGACTGATATATAATTTTGTTTGGAAAGATTCTGTAAAACTTGTAATTTATTGATTTAATTTACTGCTTATTCTGGGTTCTGGAGTCCAGTGGGTGGTCTTATTAGAGATTGAGAGCCATCTCTGTATGTATATTCATATCAGGAAATCCGTCAATCACTGAAAAGACCACCTACTAGACTCCTTTACCCAGAGTAAGAAGTAAAGTAACTTAATAATTTACAAGTTGTGCTGAATAATTCTCTACAAAATTATATATCTGTCAACTCCGCTTCTTCATGTTGTACGCAGATCAGGTAGCATGATGACTGTGACGGTTTTCTTTAAAGTAGTTCTTCCATTTGCAAAGGTTGTAGCACGGTTGGATACAGAAGTACAGAAGTAGAAACATTTTGAGGGGTTGTCGACTTTACCAAAATTATATTTAAATGGAACTAGGTTAGGAAAAGATGGCAAAAGAGCTTCCCGGGGATACTTCCTCTTCACTTCTGGGTTCACGTCCTGATACACAGGAGAGGGAGTGAATGGAGCCTGCGCCTTTTTCAGGACGAGAACCCAGAAGGGAAGAGGAATAGATCCTTGCAGAGCCCTGGAGCTGCAGAGCCAAGAAACCATGAGGTAGGTGTGGCTTTTTTTCCCTGCTCTGGAGCCATTTAAATATTCAAACATAACTTTATTAAAACGGAAAACTCTCTTTACTTAATGGTGCTTTCACTGCTTTATCTATTTTTAGACTATAGCATTGCAAAGCATTGAAAAAGTTGAGATAACTTTCTGTACCATTATCTGTCAAGATTATTTTTGCTACATTTTGTATCATCGTAGCCCCAAGTGATGTGGCTCTGTGCAAAGACAAATCCAATGGGGCCACTATGCTGTACCAATGCTGCAGGACCTCATCATTCTACGGTGTTGTCGATTGCTTAGCAAATCTTCTTCTTCTTTTTATTTACTTATTTACTACGTTAGGCTATTATAAGGTTTATTTTTTATTTTCTATGTATTTGATATTTATGTAATACACTAAATTTAGATTTTCTTTTACAGATGCCTTGACCCATGTTAAGACTTTATGCAAATGTTTTAAGAGTGTTCTTCTGCTAAGTAGATATAAACCTTCAGCAAACTGTAGTCCTATCATTTGTCATGTGATCAGCAGCCAGACAAAGGTTGAACACTCTACACATGCAAAGCTACAGTAACCATATTATTCTAAGCAAATATCTTATTGGGGGGTTTAGCTAACGTGTAAATATCAACACTTTGGGTTATATACGAGGACTTAAGCAACAGCAATATTTACCACTTGTTCTAAGACGTTCATATGACATAAATTGTTCCCACTAAATGTCAGATCTGTTGGTTACACCATTAAGAACATCTGAAACACATGGTGGCCCATAATTTAAAATGAGTCATAGAAAGGGCTTGCAACATATAACTCTCCAGATGTTGTGGAATTACACCTGCTAGCTTGGCTTGATAGCATACTTGGAGAATCTGGATGTCTCAAAATGTGAGCTTCATGTATTTATTAACTCTATGCTCCCTTCCACTTCCTGATCTGCTCCTTGCAAAGCAATCACATCTGTAATAGTCCAATCTATTGATCTATAACCTTATACAGTATTTCACAAAAGTCAGCACACCCCTCACATTTTTTTTAAATATTGTAGTATATCTTCTCATTGGACAACAGTGAAGATATGACACTATAATACAATGTAAAGTAGTCAAAGCACAACTTGTTTAACAGTGTAAATTTTGTGTGCCCTCAAAATAACTCAACACATAGCCATCAATATCTAAACTGCTGGCAACTAAAGTGAGTACACCCCTAAGTGAAAATGAACAAATTATGCCTGATCTGCCATTTTCCCTTCACAGTGTCATGTGACTTGTTAGTGCTACCAGGTCTCGGGTGTGAATGGGGAGCAGGGTGGTTAAATTTGGTGGTATTGCTCTTACGTTCTCTCATACTGGTCATTGGAAGTTCAGGATGGTATCGCATGGCAAATAACTCTCTGGAGAAGGAAAAACATGTGTTGTTGCTCTAAATAAAGATTGCCTAGACTATAAGAAGATTGCCAACACCCTGAAACTGAGCTGTAGCATGGTGACCATACAGCTGTTTACCACGAAAGACTCCGCTCAGAACAGGCCTTGCCATGGTCGACTAAAGAGGTTGACTGTACATGTCATATCCAGAGATTGTCTTTTCAAAATAGATGCATGAGTATTGCCAGTACTGCTGCAGAGGTTAAGAGGGGTGAGCTTGTCAGTGCTCAGACCATATGCCGCACACTGCATTAAATTAGTCTGCATGGTGGTTGCCCCAGTATTAAGCCTCTTCTAAAGATGATGCACAAGAAAGTCTGCAAACAGTTTGCTGAAGACAAGCAGACTAAGGACATGGATTACTGGAATCATGTCCTGTGGTCTGACGAGACCAAGATAAACTTTCTTTAGTTCAGATGTTAATTACTGTATGTGTCTGCTTTTTCTTCCCTCTTTCACATCCTGCTGTCACATAGTAGCATACACCTCCTGGCAAGTTATCCTTTATATATTAACCTATAGATAGTACCAGGAGTGTAACTAGCACTAATGACGGGAAACTCAAGCAGCAGTATAGGTAGCAATAACTACAGCTATAAATATAGTGCAATAGATCAACGAGCCCATATAGTAGTGGCAAGTAGCAGAAAACCCCAATTTTCTATGAAATGGTACCATGTTCTTTGGGCCCCATAGCAGCTTCTAAGGCTGCTACCACAATAGTTCCGCCCATGTATAGTGCCTCCAATAACTCCGAAATAGGGAGGTACTGTACACGTAGAGAAATTGTCATTCGTTTATATTGAAAAAAAAACAGACTCATAAGGTGCCATTCTGTTATGTTCTTGTACCAGAGATGTGGATTCTTGAATGCCATAATCCATTAGGCACTGGCTAGACTACTGTGCAGAGTATAAGAGACTACCTGGTTTTTACCTTTATTTCAAGGATGTGCAAGAAGGTATGGACTGGACTTTGCTGCAGGAAGATCTCCAAATCATGGTCGGCAGAAAAGTCAGATTGGCAGTAGTACTGCTAGTACAGCAGTCAGTCAGAATGCATCACATCAGAACAAGAAAGAAGTTTCCTTTTATTCTACTCATGACTAAAAACTAGGGTCGTTTGAAAAGCATTGGCTGCTTCCACTGTTCCCATGAACTTCCTTTTTTAAAACGAGTGCCTGTATTGGAAATAGTGACTGCTGATGGGACGCTGCTTTCAAGGAGTTGAAAGGAAGAAGCAAAGTTTTTATTATGAGGGTTTGATGATAAAAGCATAGTGTTGTACCGTGTTAGCCATAGGAAGCAGCAGAAGAATGAAGAAATCAGGTGATACCTTTTAGAGGTTCACTCTACAACGTATATTTTGTGAAGGTAGGCGAGGCAACTAAAAAAAAGCAGCTCTGGCATTATATTTTCATAGACCAGACACAGCAATACCAGTTATGAGTAGGATGGTAGAGGCTTTTATTAGGCTCCTATACCAATCGGTAAACACCCCATAATCTCATTGCAGAGAGTGCCAGTTGGGTTGTGTAGGAAGCATCTTTTCCATCTAGCAACTTAAATACTGTGGTCACAGTAACCAGCACTGTGACGTATATGTCTTTAAAATGGAAGATATTTATAAGTTAGATGTTATCTTTGAAGTTGGTCATCTTTCTGATCATTCTGCTAGCTTGATTAACCTAAGATGCACAGATTTACTGAATCTGTACTTTTTCATTTCCCTAGAGATCTGGAAGATCCTTCTCCGATTCGTAATAGAAAGTTTGCCTTTCTTGATTCTTCTTCAGCTTGGCTTTAGCATTTCCCACCAGTTTTGGATTAAGCCACTTACAGATAGATCGTGAAAGAGTCATTACAGACCCATGCGCTTCTATGTTAGACTTGTTTCTAGACCTTGTTTGGATGTGTTTCTATGATCCAATATGGACAGGTATATTTTTATTTTTTAATGTTTATTATTGAATGTTTTGCTTTCCACATAAACTTTTTGCTATTTTACTTTGAGGATGTCCTGAAGAAAACAGCTGGTGCTGAAATACTCACATCTGGCTTTTTTATTATAAATTAGCCTTGAGTTTTTTAATCACTGTTCTTTTCCTTGTACCTTGTAAATAGTCCACTTCCAGGAATGTGGAACACTAGTCTGCATGTATTCTATATGAGGTAATAGTGTGGTGTACTCCTATTGGGGCTTCGGGTGCTTAGTTGATGGATGTCCAAACCTAGATCAACATTTGAAGAAATGCCGCAGCACACCAATATGCACTTCAAAGGATATAGTATCCAAATATTTATTTTTGAACAACAAGACATAAGATAAGCTCTCCAATTTGCATGTGTCATGAAATATGCATGTATATAGAAATCCAGACTAGAAAACATTTCGGCAAGGAACACACCTTCCTCAATTCATATCTGAGGAGAGAGAAGGAGACCAAATGGCGGACGGCATTGGTGTCTACAAGCTGGATCTGCCAATGGCGTCCAGTCTCCTTCTGGATACTATACTCGATGCTATATCCTTTGAAGCACATATTGGTTTTCCATGGAGTTTCTTCAGATATAGGTATTCTTTGTCATTCTACATGAGCAGATCAGTTCCAATGTTTGATCTGTTTGGAGTTGAAGGTTGGTTTAATTTAAACTAATACCAACAGAAACAATATTGCTGAATGAATGAGGCTAAATAGCCAGGCTGTTAGAGCAAGATTCTGACATCCTCAAGGTTGACTTGTAGTGAACAGGAGTGTCCACTCCTGAATTGATTTTGGCCCCTATTGTTTATGTTGTATACAATGTGTATATAGGAAAAGAAATTTAAAGTTATGCTCTTGATTTGTGATATAGGAAGTTAACGTGCTGTAGATGCCTGATGCAGGAGTAGTTGCCTAGGAGTCTAGGTTGTGGCCAGAGGTTATAAATGATCTTGTTATTGGGATTCAAAGTTAGTTAAATTCTTCTACTTTGTTTTTTGTTCTAAAGTAGTGGTACAACCCTGGTGCTATGTCGGTTAGGGAACAGTGAATTACTTTTATCTCTTCTTGCCTCAGAGACCAGAAAAGGCAGAGCAGAAGAGGTCCCAGGAAAAGGAGTTGACCTGTTAGCCAGAGAGGTGGGAGACATGAAACATGAGGTAAAACCATCCAAGAGTAGACCTCATGGCTGTTGATTATTAGTAGCTTCTGACCTTGCTCAATACAATTATTTGTGAGAAAATAGTTTCCACGTCACGTGGTTTGGAGAAAAAACTTCTGCTAGAATAGTCTGGATATTTCATTTAAGTTAAGGTGCCACCCCTGCTACAAAATGTGCAGTTCAGGTGAAATAATTGTTGTTGGATTTCCTGGTCCTGTGTTTTCTATCTAGACTGGAGTAAAGAAAGTTGTTATGTACTGCACTACTTTGCCTACTGTGTCTTATAATGCACCAACATCAAGGACACCTTCACCACCAACAGGGCAAGGAGGCTTATAAATCCAGAGTGTCCCAGGGAAAACCATGAAGGAACAACACCTATGCCCACAGATCCTCTATTCACTATGATGATCCCAGGGGAGAATTAGAGGTTTGGGTGGGAGTTACCAGGACAAGCGCATCTAATTCATTTTTATTGTTCCAGAACATGTAAAATGAAAAGTGAAGCAACTTTGCAAAACATAGTCATTGAAAATTTTCCAATAAATTTATTCATACAACTCTTATATGCACCTATCTGTCTCCATGGTAACGGACAACAAACAGACAGAAGGGTGGAGCAGAATGTATGTCCATTACTGCTTACTGACTTACCAAATATATGTTAACATAAAGTACAGAACAAACTAAAGTAAATACGGCTGTAGGGTTAGATTATAAAGGGAATGTTCATTGCCATGGAGATACAGTGAGCCAGAAATATGAAGTGTCCTTGTGGAAAGTGTCTTAGGTAGTCCTGCCCCAAAGTTGAGTTGATACTTATGTTTAAAAGTGTCTCTTTATAGACGTGTCACCTTGTAAGACAAACTGTCCGTGCGCCAAAAAAGTATGGTAGCCTTGTCACTTGGAAAATGGCGTACATAACAACCCATGAATCGGGACGCTTTTTGGCATGAGAGCTCATAAATGTGTCTTATTGCACTAATTAGTAGAGACACTGAAGAGTGGCACAGACAAAAGTGTCAGTCTTGTTGGACAGATTTATTCTTTAGGAGCATGTTGCATATGGCGCATGCCATTATTTCTGTCCTAACCTACGATAGAAAACTGGTTCAGCAACTTTCATAGATCTGGGCCATTGTCTGCATAGAAGCCTGAGGAGCAAAACAATAGGCCATATTCGTTAAACACTTACTGTATTGTAAACCTGCTTCATTTTTCTGTTTTATTTTAGAGGCAATAAAAAAGGTTGTAAAGATGAATAAACAGTATGAGTGTGAGCCCTGTCTATATGCTCATCCCACAGTTCACGTTTAATCCATTTTGCAAACAGTCTTAATATTTAATTTTAAATAATAAAAATAAATTTAATATTTAATCTTAAGTTTAAATACTTTAAAAAAAATCTAAATGTTTCTAGTCTTTAAATATGCGCTGCACTGCTATTTTCTGCAAACAATAGCTGTTTTGTTTTTTAATCTTTAGACCTGAACAAGAACTTGTTTTATGTGACATGTAGCTCTTATTGGTATCATCGGATACATGTAACATTTTGTTCACTTTTTATTCCAATCAAAAACACAATTGTGATTTTTTTTTTCTTCTATGGTGTTCACAGTACCGAATAAATAATGTTATATTTTAATAGATTGGACTTTTACAGACATGCTAATACCGATTATGTGTACATTTTTCATTATTATGTTTTATTTGTAAAAGGCAAAAGGAAACTTTAAAATTTTTTTAATTAAAACTTGTTCACTAGGAGGTGCGATCACATGTATACTGTTCTACAATATATAGATATTACAGAAAAGTTTTCCAAGATGGATCTCCTATTACATCTATTCAACATTTATTTAGGCACAGCAGAGGTTAAGCAGCTGTAATAATTATGTTACCATCTGTGTATAGAGAGGGCTGCACACTCCCTTTCTGGTATTAGAACGTACCCATATGCAGGGCCGTCTTAACAGCACCATGGGCCCCTGGGCAGAGAGGTGTACCGTGGCCCCCCCACCACCCCCCCTCCCCACCACCACCACCCCCACCACCACCCCCCCCCCAAAAAAAAAAAAAACAAAAACACTACTCAAAGAAACAAATATAAACATTACCAGCTCAGGTCACCATTACATGACAGAGACTTTAGCACTGATGGAATATAATAGCAAAATAACCCCTGACACCAGGGACCCACCGGAGACGTCCTATCTGGTCAGTCGTTCTCTGAATCGTTCTTTTTCCCTTTTCCTCTCCTTCCGTCTAGACCGACATGACGACTTCTACCGGCCGCAACTCATCCCTGCAGAATGTAACACACAAACATCTTAGAAACCTCACTTTATCAGCACTTCGCTGCCGATTCCTACCTTTGTTATGGGCGCCCCATTTATTTAAGTGGTAGTAAGTGCCCCCATTAAAATAGGTAGTTTACAGGCTAACTGTAGGTAGTTATGCTGTCCCCTGTAGGAGGTTTTTTAGCCCCCCTGTAGGTGTAGGGCAGGCGGGCCGGGGAATAAGGGGGACGAGTTTTTGGTAGGGCAGGGCAGTATATTGGTGGCGGGGGGTATATAGGTAGCAGGGGAAAGGGGGTATTAGGTGGTAGGCAGGGAGTAATAGGTGGTAGGCAAACAGTTATAGCCAGGCAGGGCAGTATATAGGTGGCAGGGAGGGGGAAATAATAGGTGGGGAGGCGGGCAGTACTAAGTGGCAGGGCAGTAAATAGGTGGAGGCAGGGCAGTATATTAGTGTGGTAGGCCCAGGCAGTTATTAGGTGGTAGGCCAGGGCAGTATAATATGGTGCGAGGGCAGTTATATTTGGGTGGCAGGGCAAGTAATGTAGGGTGGCAGGGCAGTTTATTGGTGGCCTGGCAGGGCAGTATATTGGAGGCAGGGCAGTATATAGGTGGCAGGGCAGTATATTGGTGGCAGGGCAGTATATAGGCGGCAGGGCAGTATATTGGAGGCATGGCAGTATATTGGAGGCAGGGCAGTATATAGGTGGCAGGGCAGTATATAGGTGACAGGGCAGTATATTGGTGGCAGGGCAGTATATAGGTGGCAGGGCATGTTATTGGTGGCATGGGCAGTATATAGGTGGCAGGGCAGTATATGGTGGCAGGGCAGTATATTGATGGAGAGGCAGTATATAGGTGGCAGGGCAGTATATTGGTGGCAGGGCAGTATAATAGGTGGCAGGGTGCAGTATATAGGTGGCAGGGCAGTAAATTAGTGGCAGGGCAGTATATTGGTGGCAGGGCAGTATATTGGTGGCAGGGCAGTATATAGGTGTCATGGCAGTATATTGGTGGCAGGGCAGTATATAGGTGGCAGGGCAGTATATTGGTGGCAGGGCAGTATATAGGTGGCAGGGCAGTATATTGTTGGCAGGGCCAGTAGTTTAAAAAAATAAGTAAATAAAAATCTTACTTACCTGATGTCTCTGCTTTCTCTTCTATCTTCTCCTCGTCCGGAGCTGGTGGCCGCTGGCAGCAGAGTGCAGGGCCGCGGAGCGGGCGTGCGATGATGTCATCACATCGCGCGCCTGCCCCGCGGCCTCCTGGGAGCTGAACAGACGGGATCAGAAGATCCCCGCTGTTCAGCCTCTGCCGCTGCCTGCACCGCGCGGTTCAGGCGGCAGCCGTGATGGCTGCATGGCTGGGTCTGTGACCCGGCCATGTAGCCGTGTGATGATGGGGCCACAGACCAGCGCCGGTACTCGGGGCCCGCCAGAGGGAAACCCCAGCCTCCCCCGGCGACGCTCCGAGCTGGCGCTGCTGCCCGAATCCCGGCTGCCCCCGGGCAGAGCCTGGCTGTCGCTCCACTGGGCAGGGTAGGCGGCTGCCCGGGAGGCCCCCTGAGATCGTGGGGCCCCCGGGCAATGGCCTACCTGGCCCAATGGAAGAGACGGCCCTGCCCATATGTCAAATGTTGGCAAGGGGTTAAGAGATGTTGGTAGGTATGTGGGTCCACCAGTAAATAGGTACCACTTACCTATATAGGTAAGTATATAGGTCCCCAAGTAGGGTGGTAGTTATATAGATCCCCCTAGTAGACTGGAAGATCTATAGGTTCCCCCAATATGTAGATACGTATATATTCCCCACTTGTAGATTGTTAGTTACAGTTGAAACCAGAAATTTACATACACTATATAAAAAGACACAAATGCATGTTTTTCTCACTATCTGACATGAAATCAGAATAAGCTTTACCCATTTAAGGTCAATTATTTATATTTGCCAAATGACAGAATAATGAGAGAGGGTTAATTTTTTAAGGCATTTTTATTACTTTCTGCAAAGTCCAGAGTTTACAAACACTAGGATTTAGGACAGCCCATATGATGATGTTATGTCTTTGGAATCTCCTGATAGGTTTATTGGCAACATCTGAGTTAATTAGAGACACAGCTGTGGATGTTTTTTAATGCACACCAGAAATACACTGCTTCTGTGTGTAACATCATGGGGAAAATCTAAAGAAATCAGTCAAGATATCAGGAAGAGAATTGTGGACTTGCAAAAGTCTGGATCATCCTTGGATGTAATTTCCAGATACCTTAAGTTGCCTTGTTCATCTGTACAAACAATTATACACAAGTGTAAACAAGATGGGGATGTCCAGCCATCATACCACTCAGGAATGAGATGGGTTCTGTTTCTCCTAGATGAACGTGCTTTGGTCCAACATGTGCATATCAACCCAAGAACAAAATCAAAAGACCTTGTGAAGATTCTGGCGGAAGCTGGTAAGATTGTGTCATTATCCTCAGTAAAACTAATACTGTATCAACTTGCACTGAAAAGCCACCCTGCCAGGCAGAAGTCGTCACTCCAAAAGAAATATAAAAGCCAGATTAATGTTTGCAAATGCACACAGGAACAAAGACCTACATTTTTGGAGACTTTCCTGTGGTGTGACGAAACTGTTTAGCCATAATGACCATTGTCATGTTTGGAGGAAAAAGGGAGAAGCTTTGAAGCCTAAGAATACCATCCCAACTGTGAAACACGGGTCTGGCAGCATCATGTTGTGGGTTTGCTTTACTGCAGGAAGGACTAAAGCATTTAGCAAAATAGATGGCATCATGAGGAAAGAAGATTATGTGGCATTACGAAAGCAACATCTCAAGACATTAGCCCCCCAGTATGTAGGTAGGTATATAGGTCCCCATAGTAGGTTGGTAGGTATATAGGTCCTCCCAGTAGGTTGGTATATAGGTCCTCCCAGTAGGTTGGTATATAGGGCCACCCAAAAGGTTGGCATATAGAGTCCACTGTTAGGTTGGTTTATAGAGTTCCCTTGTAGGTTGGTATAATGGTCCTCCCAGTAGGTTAGTACATATAGGTCCCCCTATTAGGTAGGTCTATCAGTCTCCTGATGCAAAAAAAAAATATAATAATAATACTTCTCCCCACTCACCTGATGAAGAACCTGCTGCTCTCTGTGTCCTCGTCCCTGGTGCAAGCGATGTGATAACATTCTCACGCAATCTGTGCCATATACCCAGGTGAGTTGCAAGTCTGGCTTGCAACCCACCAGAGTACCTGCTGGGCAGGGAGCAGAAAGCTCCCTGCTCCACTGCAGCCTTTACGTGTATGTGAGTCCTGAGGACACGCATGCGGTTGACAAGACTGCGGGCACCTCAGGCCCACCATAGGCTGCAGACTGCCGATACGTTGAAGCAGCAGTTTTATCCGGGGCACAAACCCCCAAACAAAGCTGTCTAGCGACTCCCCTGAATACAAGTGCAATAAAAATTCTTTAGGATTTGAGTTTTTGAGCCCTTTTACAGTAGGGACTCAGAATGCAGGTTGTGCACCCCTATCTTAGAAGGATGGCCCTATTAACTATTGTTGTGCATCAGATTTTGGTTCGATATCAAATGTGCCCTGAATCTAAGTGTTTTAAAATAGGTAGGCTCAAATTAAGTTTTGGGAAAAATCACCAAAAAATTAATTCTAGCCTTAAATTGAGCATAACATTAAGGTTAGGGTTTTTACCATGTTGTAAAAGGTTAATGTTCCTTTAAGCATCACTCCAGGCCTTGGGCCACTCTCACCACAGCATCACTTCTGGTGTGATGTTTGACATCACTACTGGTTTCCTTAAGATAATATTGCTACTTTTAGAATTTTTAGGCAATACTTAAGAAACAATTGTATATACAGAAACTATAGGCTTTGTATGTTCTCACGCTTAGTTTAACACTACTGGCAATTGCTAGTACAGTGAAGGAAATAAGTTTTTGATCCCTTGCTGATTTTGTACGTTTGCCCACTGACATGAACAAGACATGAACAGTCTATAATTTTAAGGGTAGGTTAATAGTAACATTGGAAGTTAGAAAATCCAAAATAAAATCCAGAAAATCACTTTGTATAACTTATATAAATTGATTTGCTTTTTGCAGTGAGAAACAAGTATTTGATCCCTTTGGAAAACAAGACTTAATACCTGGTGGCAAAACGCTTGTTGGCAAGCACAGCAGTCAAACATTTTTTGTAGTAGAGGATGAGGTTTGCGCACATGTCAGGAGGAATTTTGGTCCACTCCTTTTTGCAGAAACATCTCTAAATCATTAAGATTTTGGGCTGTCGCCCTTTGGCAACTCGGAGCTTCAACTCCCTCCATAAATTTTTTTATGGATAAAAGGTCTGGAGACTGGCTAGTCACTCCATTATCTTAATGTGTTTCTTTTTTTAAACCACTCCTTTGTTGCCTTGGCTGGGATGTTTTGGGTCATTGTCTTGTTGGAAACCCAGCCATGAACCCTTTTTAATGTTCTGGCAGAGGGAGGAAGTTTGTCACTCAGGATTTTACGGTTAAATGGCTCCATTCCATTTTCCCATTGATGCCGGTGAAGTAGTCCTGTGCCCTTAAACAGAAAAAAAACACCCCCAAAAACATATGTTCCCACCTCCATGCTTGACAGTGGGGACAGTGTTCTTTGGGTCAAAGGCAGCTTTCTCTTCCTCCAAACATGGCGAGTTAATTTATCCAAAGATCTAAAAATTTTTGTTCATCATCTGACCACAGCAAACCTTTTCCCAATCCCCTCACAGAAATCATCCAGGTGTTCACTGGCAAGCTTTAGAGGGCCCCCCACATGTGTTTCTTGAGCAGGGGGACATTGCGGGTACTGAGGATTTTTAAACCATTACGCGTAATGTGTTACCAATGGTTTTCTTGGTGACTGTGGTCCCAGCTGCCTTGAGATCATTAACAAGTTCCCCCTTTGTAGTTTTAGGCAGATTTCTCACCTTCCTCATAATCAAGGATACCCCACGAGGTGAGATTTCGCATGGTGCCTTAGATGTCGATTGGCAGTCATTTTGTAACTATTGCACCAACAGTTGTCTCCTTCTTACCCAGTGTCTTACTTATGGTTTCGTAGCCCATTCCTGCTTTGTGCAGGTCTATGTTCTTGTCCCTAACATCCTTTGAAAGCTCTTTGGTCTTGCTGATGTAGAGGTTAGAGTCTGATTAATTGAGTCTGTGGACTGGAGTCTTTTATAAAGAAGACTATTTAAGAAAGCTGTCTTTAATGCAGGTAACGAGGGCTTCTAACTGGTCTATAGGAGCCATAAATCTTAATGGTTGGTAGGGGATCAAATACTTATTTCTCTCAGCAATATGCAAATTTATATAATTTATACAATGTGATTCTCTGGATTTTATTTTGAATATTCTATCTCTCAAAGTTAAAATTAACCTACCCTTAATATTCTAGATTGTTCATGTCTTTGTCAGTGGGCAAAGTTACACAATCAGTAAGGGATCAAATAATTATTTCCTTCACTGTATATTACTCCATACTTTTGTTGGATTAGTCTCAAATTCACACTGTGAGCCCCAATAACACAATGTAAACAATGACAATCTCCATGGAATATAATGGGACTATGTAAATTAATAAAATAATTAATTGATGCCTTAAAGATGTAAAAGTAGAGGGTACATGGCAACTTCTGCCATTGCTTAAGACTGAAGAATAAGCATTTTCACTGTAGGCATAGAGTACAAAAACTATATTTAATATTGTGTTACCACAAAATTTGGGACATACCCATAAGTAGTTCTGGGTAGAGATGGGCGAATCGATTCTAACGAAGTGGAATTTGTTTAGAATTTCAGGAAAACTTAGATTCTGCACGAAGCCGAAATTTTTAGGGTGTTCGGGGGGGAACAAAGATCTTTTTTTTTTTGTAATTTTGGCCCCACGAGCACGGGGTTTTTCCATGGGGCGGGAGAATCGGGGGGGAAAAAAGGGGAACCCACCCTTTTTAATAAACATGTGAAAGACAAAAAAAACAATTAGAAACCCAGGGACTTCTTGACGCCCCCCGGGCCTAAAAATTTTTGGGCCAGGGTTTAAATTTTCTCACCCTCCCACTGGGGGTCTCCTGTCTTAAGAAATCTATCTGCTGCGCACTATATTGACTCTTTTTACAAAAAAAACTTTTTTTTTTTAAAATGGGGGGTTTTGAAAAAAATCATCACAATTTGTGTGTCATATCCCACACTTTTTACTCACCCAGCATTATTATTTTTTTTTTAAGTTTGGGGGGGGTTTTTTCCCTTAAAAAGTCCGGGGTTTTTGGTGTATTTCGGGCCCCATAATCCCTAAATTTCCCAATCGGGGTTTCCTTTTGTAGGATTTTTTCTCCCCAAGGGTTTTTAAATTTATCCTCTTGTTTGTGGGGTAATTTGAAGTCAAATCCCGGGTTTTTGCTTTTTTTTTCCCCCTATAAAAGGCTTTGAATTCCACCTTTTTTTCCCTTGAAAGGGCCCTTTTTTTCCCCAAGGGGTTTAATTTATTTTGGGGCAGGGTTTTGTTTTTAAATAAATTTTAAGACATTTTCCTTTAAAAACAGAGTCTTTTGGGTTTGAAAAAAATTTTTTTGATAAAAAAAAGGTATGTCAGAAGAGAGGTGGCGGGCCCCCCTTTCACGGGGGCGGGTGGAGTGGCAAAAAATTTTTTGCTGGGGGGCCGGCACTTTGTAAAAAAGAAACCTTTAAGGGGGACGTCGCAGCGGGGAAATTAAATCGGGGGAGGCCAAAGGGCTCCCGTTGTCAAAAAAAACGGCCGGTATGATCCCCGGGGGCCAAAGGGTTTTTGTTTTGGTTTTTGGACCTGGGCCCTCCCTTCCTCCCAAAATGACTTTCTGAAAACCCAAAAACCCAAATTTATTTCCGGGGCTTTTTTTCAGACAAAAAACCCTTATTTGGGCCCAGGGGCCGGGAAGCGGGGTCGGGGGGGCCCTCCCCTGTCCTCAACCCGCCTTTCCTTTTTCGGGTTCCCCAGCCAGAGAACTCCCCATGGGGCGGGGTTTCGGGGGCCACTATACAGCAGGGAAAAAACTTTTGGGGGACAGTCAGCAGGCTACTTGGCAGGAAAGAGGTGGGGCAGAAAATCCGGGGTTTCTTGCAGTAGGGGGGTTCATTTTAGTGATGGGGGAAAATGGAAAATGGGGGGGTTTTATGTTCCCGGGCCCCCTCGGGGCTCTGAATTTCGGGGGACCGTTGAGGAGGACAGAAAAGGGGAGGGGGGAAAAAAACTTATGGGATAAATGAGGGTTTCCCGGGGAATTCAAATTGGAACCCGGGGTGAATTTAAAGGGGTTCATCTTTCATTGTGGGAAAAAAAGGGAGGGGGGGTATTTTGGGGGGGTCAGGCCAGCGCGCGGGCCAAAGGAAAGTCGGTAGTGTGGGCCTTTTGGAGTCGGGAAAAAAGGTTTGGCAGCAGTGGGGGAGGTCGGGAAGTAGTGTTGAAGGGTTTTTTATCGAAAAAAGTTAAAAACCCGGCCCCCCGGTTTTTTATGTTGATGGGAAATTTTTTTTTCAAATTCACGGGGAATAATTTAGGAAAAAAAATTGCGCATTTCTATTAAAAATCGCCCATTTTCGGCGTTTCCTGTCTTTTTTTGGGGGGCCAGTAAATCGGGCTTAGGGGGAATTTAGGAGCAGGGGGGGGGCTGTGTTTTGTGCGCAAAACCTTTCATGACTGGGAGGGTGTATGGTTGCGATTGGCGGGGAAAAAATTCCCCATGCCCTCGTTTTCATAGAACACCCCCTTCCTGTTTGCCCCCAGTGTGGGGCCCACCCGTCTCATGGAATAGGACATGCGCTTTTTGCCTCTTTTCCAAACACCCTCGGGAAAAACAGCCCCAAGCAAACACCCTCAGAAAAAAATTGTTCTATTTGTTTACAGAGAAAGCTATACTTTTAGCTGAAAAACCTTACAACTTAGGTAGTTTTTGAGATTTGAGTTTTAGGTGTTAGGCTGAGAATTTTAAAAGGAGCATCTAGCCTGTTTTAAAATCCACGGGGGGAGCGGGGGAGGGGGGGGGCCCCCCGGGGGAACCCCAGACAAGCTCTTTAAAAAGGGTACTGGATATTGTTTAAACCCCGGGCTTTTGGGCGGGCAAAGTATGATGGGGCCCCTTTTTTCCGCCCCCCCCCCTTTTTTTTGGGTTTTTCTTTGTGCCCCCTGGCCCGAAAACCCCCCGTCGGGCGCAAAAGGGGATGCGGTTTTTTTAGGCGCCCGCGTTCGGCCCCCCTTTCAGCTGCCTTCCCCATGGGAAAAAGGGGGCCAAAAAAAGGGGGCGGGGGGGAGGCGGGTTTCCGGGGGGGGGGACGCGGGGGCGGGGGTCGTATACTCCCGGGGAGTACGAAACGCGAGTCGGCCCCCCCCCCCAAAAAACGAGGCACAATGCAGCGGGCCGGGCCCGTCCCGGGCGGGGAGGCCTGGGGGTTTTTTTTTTTAGTCTAAAGCTCCCCCCGGCGGCGGGGAAGTGAAGGGAAGAACGGAAAAAAATCGAGGAAGCAAGTGGAAAATCGCGGGCAGGAAAAACTGGGCGCTCCGCTCCGTGGGGAAAAGGAGTATGATTCCCAAAAAAAAACAACCCTTTTTAAAAAGGGGGGGGAAAAAAAAAATTCTTTAGAAAAAAAAGGTCAACCTCAAAAAAAAAAATAAAATTTAAAAAAAAAAAAAAAACTTTCCCAAAATCTTTGAACGGCGCAAAAATCAAGGGTTAAAGGTTTTTGGGAAAAATTTCCAGGAAAAACAGTTAAAATTTAAATTTGGAAAAAACTATTCTCATTGGTCGGGAGAAGGGAAAACCGGAACCCAAATTTAGAAAAAGGAGCGACCCGTGAAAATTTTAAAAAAATATGGGGGAACGAAAATTTACCAATCAGAATAAACCCGGGGGGACAATTCTAAATTAAAGTTTTTTTTTTAAAAAATGCAAAAAAAAAAAAAAAAAGAGTTTATTGGTTGAGCTACGGGCTTTTGGTATCTTGGGCCAAACCCGAAAAAGGAGGGGACAGGGGAAAAATTATTAAACCTATGGGGGGAAAATTTGAAACCAATAAAAAAAACTAAGGGGGGACAGTTCAAATTACTGTAAAAAAAAGCGAAAAAAAAAAAGGGGGGGGGGGGGGGGGATTGGTTTTAGCTAGCGGGGGCTTGCCCTATCCCAGCCAAAAAAGAGCGGAAAACTTCCTTTTTCCCCTTGTAGTCTTGGCGAGATCGGGGCCATGCAATATCGGCTCTTAGCGCCGTGCGGCATGGAGTTTGAAATAAAAAAAACTTTTTTTTTTAAGGGGTTAAAAAAAATCCTCGAAAAAGAGCTCAACCTTCTATAAAAAAATACATTAATAAAAAAAATGAACAACGCATTTGTCGCCGGGGGGACCGGCGTACAAAAAGGGTTTGGGATTAAAAGAGAATTTCCGGGGAAAAACAGTAATTCAAATTTTTTAAGCTATTCTGATTGGTCGCAGAAACCAGCCAATCAGAATAGGAGCGACAGTGTCCTAATTAAAACCTATGGAAAAAACTATTGACCAATCAAATAGGAGGACAAGTGGCCCATTCTAACCTATAAAGGGGAGTATTTACCAATCAGAATAGGAGCGACAGGGACCCATTATATTCCTATGGAAATAGTGTTGAGCGATTTTTATCGCCCAAAATTGAAATCGGCAAGGTTTTTATGGTGATCGAAATTTCCCCAGATCATGCGATAATTAAAGGGTTAAAATCTGAGCATAATCAAATTAAGATCGCGCCTTTTTCGGCGCTTCCTGAAATTTTGGCGGCCAGCAAATCAGATTACAAAATAGAGCGGGGTGAGATGTGTGTGCGAGGGTCATGACTGGGATGTGTATGGTTGCGATTGGCGGAAAAATCACATGACCTCGTTTTACATAGAACAGCGTTTCCTGTTTCAGCCTCAGTGTCTCTCAGCATCTCATGGGGATAGGACCTGCACTCTGCCTGTGGCCAAACAGCTCAGCGAATTAGTCTATTTGTGCACAGAGAAACCTCTACTATTAGCTGGATCCTTCCAATTTAGTTAGATTAGAGATTTGAAGATTTTAGGTAGTTATCTAGAGAATTTTAAAGCAGCATCTACCGCTGTAAATTCACGGGGCGGGGGGGAGGGGGGGGGGGCCCGCGCGGGTTGAACACAGACAAGCTCTATCTATAAAGAACACTGGATAAAAGTTCACCAAGACTTAAGTGTAACATTGTAGTGGAATATCTTTATTATTAACAGTTTTGCTATTGAAATATTTCCTGGATATTGGGCAGCCTGAACATATATTGGATAAACAATCATTTCTAGTAAACTGCAGGTCTCTTTGTTAGCTGCAAAACTCCACTTTTATTATCAGTAAACATTTTCAGATAGGTGTTCTTTTCAAATTTTACCCATTACACCTGTGGGCTGTTGATATATCAACCTTGCAGTTAAATTACAATCCAGCAATCTTGTAGTCAGCACAGGTTGTTTGTTTCCAAAAATACCGTGTATCGTACGAAAACATCACAGTTACGTGTTTTTTGACTTTTGCGCACCCAAACATTGTTCATTGACGCAGCATCCACGTAAATCTTAAAACAGCAATTCTATATTCACCACAGGTGAATTGAAAGGTGCAAAAAAACATCGTTTATTATACCAAAACATAACAGTTACGTGTTTTTTGACTTTTTCGCACCCAGCATTGTTCATTGACGCAGCATCTACGTAAAAAAATTTAAAACAGCAATTCTATAATTCACCACAGGGGAATTGAAAGGTGCAAAAAAATATCGTTTTATTTTACCAAAACTAACAGTTACGTGTTTTTTGACTTTTGCGCACCCACATTGTTCCTTCCGCACTACGAAATTTTAAAACAGAAATTCATATTCCCCACAGGTGTTTGAAAGGTGAAAAAAAATACCGTTTATTATACAAAACTAACAGTTACTGTTTTTTTTGACTTTTGCCACCCACATTGTTCTTTTGTGCAGCATCTACGAAAATTTTTTAAAACAGCAATTCTATATTCACCACAGGTGATTAAAAGGTGAAAAAAAATACCGTTTATTATCCCAAAAAAACAAAACTTTTCGGTTTTTTGACTTTTGCGCACCCAGCATTGTTCAAAATAAAACGCAAGTTCAGAAATTTTTTTTTTTTTAAAAAAACAGCAATTCTATATTCACACAGGTGAATTGAAAGGTGCAAAAAAAACCGTTATTATATCAAAACATAACATTACGTGTTTTTTGACTTTTTTGACACCCAGCATTGTTCATTGAGCAGCACCACGTAAATCTTAAAACAGAAATTTTCTATATCACCACAGGTGAATTAAAAAAGGTCAAAAAATCCCGTGAAATTATACAAAACAAACAGATAAGCCCAAACAAAAACCCTTTTTCCGGGCACTTTTTAATCGGGGGGGGTCAACGGGTTTTTAATGGTCATTTTGCGCCGGCATAAGCAATGTCCAGTGAAACTAAAATGGTGGTTGAAAGACTCCTTTTTTTCGGCAATTTTTAAATCTGGGGGTCATGCAGGTTTGGGGGTCATGCTGCGTTTTCCCCCAAAAGGGATATTCAATGTCAGTTCAAGTAATGATGGGTTTAAATCATACTGCCCCCTGCACTTTTTTAAATTTTGGGTGGATGCGGTTTAAGGGGTCGGCTTGGTACAAAACGGGTGTGAATGGTCGGGATTTTTTTTTTGTGACTTTTTTTAACCTAAGTGTGTTTCCTAAGATGTACACTATCCATTTGACTGTTTGGATTTAATTTTTTGCTTTTCCCCCTTGTTTGGTGAATAAAAGAAGGGTTGTTGCTTCCCATAGACTTTAATGGGCATCGCTCATAATCTTGCTCACTAAAAAAAAACCTTATTCATAGCGGCCGACCTATCGACTATCGCCCCTAAGATAGCCCAACGCAACGCTCAACACTAATGGAGAAGTCTTGTCCAATCAAAAACAAAGGCGGGACAGTTTAAAATACAGAAAAAGACAGAAAAGGGCTGATTCTGACTAGCGGTGGCTTGGCATCCTAGCCCAAAAAGCGGGGAGACTTTTCCCATTGTAGTCTATGGAGAGATTGGCGCACTGAAATCTCGGCGCTCACAGCGGCGGGATGGGTATGAAAAAAAAAATAATTTTTTTTAAGTGTAAAAATTGTCCCAGAAAAGAAACCGAAACCCTTTTTTTTTTAAAAAATAAAAAGCAGTTAAAAACCCGAACAAAACGTTTGTCCCCGATTACCGGCGCAATAGGGAATTTGCAATAGAGAGAATCGGCGGGAAATACAGTAATTCAAATTGTTTAACTCTTCTGATTAGTCGGCATAAACCCGCCAATCAGAATGGACGACAGGGCCCCTTTATCCTATGGAGGAAATTGCCTCAAAATAGGGACAACAGGGCCCTTTTTTAAAAACCTAGGAGAAAAATTGACCAACATATTCAAAGGCGGGACAGTTCAAAATACCATAAAAAGGCAAAACACTGAATTGGTTGAACGGGGGGGGCTCGTCCAGTTAGCCTCAGGGGCGCGAGTACTTTTCTCATGAGTTTATGGGGAAAAAAAATTTCCCGGGCCCGAGCTCTGTGTTTGGGCCCTAAGTTAAAAGGGGCCGGGGTTTTTGGGAACAATGGGAGACGAGCGACCCCCCCTATGGTTTTCTAAGCAATCTAAAAATAAAATGTCACGGCGAAATCCCCAAAAAAAACACTACAGAAGTTGTCACGATGGTATATAAAATGAAAAATAATATTGGGTAACAAAAAAAAAAAATATTAATTCAATAAAATCATTTTTTTATTTCTTTATTTTGTTACCCCAAAAGGAAAATATGGGGGGTGCAAAAAAAAAAAAAAAGAAAATAAACATGTTTGTTTGATGTAATTTTTTTTTTCCGGGTTACCCCCATATTTTTTATTCATTTTATACACACATGGGGGACAATTTTGTATCTTTTCATTTTTTTTTTCCCCCATGTCATTTTTATTTCAGATTGCATTAGAAAACCCTTTGGGAGCGTCGCTCGCTTCCCTTTGGGCCAAATAACCGCGCCTCTTTTTAATTTAGCCAATCACAGAGCTCGCTCGGAATTTCTTTTCCCCATAGAACTCATGAGAAAGTAGCTGCGCCCTATTGGCTAAGCTGGACGAGCCCCCCCCGGCTTCAACCAATAGCTAGTTTCGCCTTTTTACTGTATTTTGAACGTCCCGCCTTGAATTGATTGGTCAAATTTTCTCCATGGGTTAAAAATGGGCCCCCCTGTCGCTCCTATTCTGATTGGTCAATTCTCCTCCATAAAAATTAATGGGCCACGTAAATCCTATTCTGATTGGTGTTTAGTCGACCAACAGAAAAAAGCTTAAAACAATTTGAAATTAACTTTATTTCCCGGCATTCTTCATTGCAATTCCCTAGGAGCGGGGGGGCTCGGCGAAAAAACGCGTTGTTCGGGTTTTTTAAAACTGATTTTTTTTGAAAAGGTTTTTCAGCTTTTTTATCTGAAAAATTTTTTTACACTTAAAAAAAATGATTTTTTATTATACTCCATGCCGCAACGGCGCTAAAAAAACCGAGATTTAAATTTCGCCGATCTCTCCATAGACTAAATGGGAGAATAGTCACGCTCTGATTGGGCTGGGATAGCCAAGCCACCGCTAGCTCACCAATCAGCTTTTTTCTGTTTTTTTTACTGTTTTTTGAACTTCCCGCCTTTGTTTTTTGAGGGGTCATTTTTCTCCATAGGTTAAATGGGACACTGTGCCCTTTCTGTTTGGTCCCAAAAATTTCCCCTCCATAGGTTTTAATTTGGGTCTTTTCGTCCTATTTCTGATTGGCGGGCTTCTCCCGACCAATGGGGAAGCGCTTAAAACAATTTAAATTACTTATTTTTCCCGGGCAATTCTCTCTATTGCAATCCCATGTGGCCGGTCTCGGCGACAAAGGGGTTTTTTAGGTTTAAGTGCTTTATTTTAAAGAAGGTTTCAGCGCTTTATCAAAAAAATGTTTTACCTTAAAAAAAATGAGTTTTTTTATTAAACCCTATGCCGCAGGGCGCTGAGCCCGAGTTTATTGCGCCCATCCTTCATAGACTACAATGGGAGAATACCCTTGTGCTTTTATTCGGGGGATGGGCAACCACCGCTAGCTCGCCAATAGATCTTTTCTGCATTTTTACTGTTTTTTGAACGTCCGCCTATGATTTTGATTGGCAAAACTTTCCATAGGATATAATGGGCTTTGCCCTCCTATTCTGATTGGTCAATATTTTTTCCATATTTTTTAATGGGACACTGTGCTCCTTTTTCTGATTGGTGGTTTTTGCCGCCCAAATGAAAGAGTTTAAACAATTTTGAATTACTGTATTTCCCGCAATTCTTAAAACCCCAAAATTCCCTTATGGCGCCGGTCTCGGCGACAAATGCGTTGTTTGGGGATTTATTGTTTTATGTTTATAGGGGTTTCAGCTCTTTTTCAGAGAAAATTTTACACTTAAAAAA
This sequence comes from Phyllomedusa bahiana, assembly GCA_025379985.1. Classification (NCBI taxonomy): domain Eukaryota; kingdom Metazoa; phylum Chordata; class Amphibia; order Anura; family Hylidae; genus Phyllomedusa; species Phyllomedusa bahiana. The sequence continues at coordinate 95,532 of JAODAL010009329.1, forward strand.
AATTGATTTTTTATTATACTCCATCCCCCGCACGGCCTGAGAACCGAATTGCATGGCGCCGATTCTCCATAGCTACAAGGGGGAGAAGTAGCTCGCCTCTGAGGGCTGGGATACCCAACCCCCGCTAGTCAACCAATCCTCTATTCTGAAATTTTTACTGTATTTTAACTGCCCCCCCTTTGAATTTTTTGGGTAAAATATTTCCCCCATGGGGTTTTTAAGGGGTCTCTGCCCGCTCTTTTCTGATTGGCCGAGCTACCAAGCGCCTGGAGCTCAGCCAATCACCCTTTTCTGCTTTTTTTACGTTTTTTGAACTCCCCCCGCCTTTGATTCTGAGGGGTCAATTTTTCTCCATAGGTTTTAATGGTTCACTGTCGCTCCTATTCTGTTTGGGCCCCTTTCTGCCACAAGGAAATAGCTTTCAAAATTTTAATTACTGTATTTCCCCAAAATTTTCCAATATCCAATTCTTAAATTAGGATATTTTGGAAAAATGATTTTTTTTATTTTTTTTATTTTTGGGGTTTTTGAGCTCTTTTCTCAGAATGTTTTAACCCCTTTTTATAAAGGCGATTTTTGATTCATACCCGCACCACATGTGGAAATTTCCTTTTTTCCCCCTGTCTCGCATCGGGAAAAGATTTTCGGCGCAGCCCCCCCGGGGCCCCCAAATTTCCCCCATGCGCCCCTTCCCCCCCTGGCCCCACACACTGGGGAGGTGCAGGGAACTTTTCCCCCGACCCGAACTCCTCGAACCCCCCCCGCACGGGGCCCCCCCCCGCCCCGCACCCACCCACCCCGGGGGCGGGTTTTCCCCCCGGGGATTACCCACTACCCCCGGCGGCGAATCTCAGGGCGCCCCCCCCCAACCCCCCCCCAAAAAAAAACTGGCGGGGCCGGGGGGACTTTTTAAAAAGGATGAGGCCCCGGCCCCAATAATACCCAAAATTTTGCCGGAAAAAAAAAAAAAGGGAGGAGAAAAATCCCCAAGAAAAAAAGAAAAATTTTTAAAAAAAAAAAGGGGGAAAAAGGGAAAAGGAGGGAGGGAAAAAAAACAAAAAAAAAAGAAAAAGAAAAAAAGAAAAAAAAAACAAAAAAAAAAAAAAAAAAAAAAAAAAAAGGGGAAAGGAAAAATTAAAAAAGAAAATTTTTTAAAAAAAAGGGAAAAAAAAAAAAAAAAAAAAATAAAACAAACGGGGTTTTTTTTATTTGGGCCCGAGCTTTTTTGAAGCCCTTATTACATTTTAATTTTTGGGTTTCCCCTGGTTTTTTAAAAGGGAAAAATCCTTTATTACCGATTTTTTAAAGGAAAATTTTTACTTTTTTTCAGTAAAATTTTTTGGGTTTGGGTTTTTTTTTTGGGCCCCGAAAATTTTTTATTTTTGGATTGGAAAACTTATTTCGCTTTTAAAAAAACTTTTAAAATTTATACCCCAAAAAATTTTTTTTCCGAACAAACAATTAGGTTTTAAAGGGGAAAAGGGGGGGGTAGGAATGCGGGAATGAAAAAGGGTTTTTTAAGTGGGCCCAAAAGGGGGGGAATTCGGTTTTAAAAATCAGGGTTTTTTTTCCATTTGCAGGTCCCCAACTTTTTTAGGGTTTAAACAATGATCCAGCATTTTTTGAAAATAGGGCCCGTGTCTAAACAAAACCTCCAACTTTAACAAAAACCCCTGAAAATTTTTTTCCCCCCCCCCCTTTGGTAACCAGGTTTTTTAAAAAGGGTTGGGGAAAAGGGGGGTTTCCAAAAACCCAAACCCATTTGCGCCGACGCCCGTTTCCAGCCTAGGGGGAGGGGAGGGGCCGAATCCCAAAAACCCGGCGTTCGCAACCCCCTCCTCTTTTTTTAGCCCACGCCCTAGCAAAATCCGGGCCCCCAGCCCCCTTTTGATTAAAAAGTTTCACTTGGGCGCGGCCAGCTTTGTTGGTAGAGCCAACTTGCAGTTAATTTGAATACAGCAATTTTTGTCGTCACCACTTGGTGTAATTGATAGGTTCCAAAAATACCGTTTATTATGCTGTATAACCATTTCAGGATAGGTATTTTTTTTCACTTTGGTCAGTCAAGCTTTATTGATAGAGGCACCTTGCACTTAAATTTGAATCATCCAGCAATTTTGTTTTGATTTGAGGGGATTTTGAGAAGAAGCTCTGATTTGCTGTCTTTTAATAAGAGACCTTTACAAAATCTCTTCCATAACCTTCTCAATTTTTATCTTTACTGAACATGGAGCGAAATTCCAAGGTGGTAAGCGAGCAAAGGAGGGGTGTAGGACATGGAGGTAGAGGTACGAGAGAAGGTGCTCCTTCCATTGCTGGAGACAACACCGCATTCCAGTGGATCTTCAGGATGCAGGACCCAACAGCCTGTCCATCGCTGGGTCAGCCCTGTGATCTCAGTAACGAACAGCAGCATCGCCAATTCTGTTCTTCAGTGGTTAATGCAACTCATCCACAGTCTTAACCTCCTCGTCCCTCCCCCAGTCACGCGGCACACAAAATAAGAATGTCGTTATCACATCATCCACACCGTCCCAACATGAAGCGAAGGGCAGCCCACAGTCAACTCGTGTACCCACCACTGTGGATAATATTAATCCCATTTTCCTTAAAGACCTCTTTGATGACAAAATCGGTGGGGTCAGAAGGCATTTCCAAAGACCAAGAGGCCAAAGGCGGATGAATTTTATCTGCCCTCTGTCTGACGCCCATACTGATGCCACTCCGATGAGGAGAAAGGAAGCCAGTCAATCGGCAAAAATCTCCCCGGGCGGACTCGGCAACGCCTTTTGCAGTTGCCTCTTGCTGTAGCCCGCAAGCTCCTTGATGGCAGAAAGTCCTATGGCGACTCAAGTCACCTGTGTTGATGATGATGATGATGATGACTCATTGCGGATACCATCGTGGTCTTGTTTCCGCAGAATTTGCCTTGTGAGCGCTTCTATCACTGGACAAGGAGGAGGACGATGGGGTAGTGTCAATACGGGCCCAGCCGGCCCCCCCAAAAGGAGAGTGGCGGGTCGACTCAAGTCCTCTGATATATGCCGACAGCCACGTCAAGCGGAAACCCCGCTCCTTCGCTTATTGGCCGCAAAAATGGTCCAGGGAACCTCTCAAGCCTGGCCTTCTTTGAGTCAAAGCCTCTGATTCACCCAGCGATGTCATATGCGCCTTTGGCGTAAACGCAATAAGTAGAGGCAAGAAATCTTAGGTGTTTAACACCACCACCAACATGTCTATTCACATTTAGTAGCGAATGCATGATTTTGAAATGGGAGGCAAACACCTTGGCAAAAAAAGGCCAGACCGACGCCGGGCTTCACAACCACTGTCACACCCTCTGTCTCCACCCCCTCCACCTCTACCACCACCAAGCGTTCCACAGCTGCCCAAGTACTCTCAGATGTCATGATCAGGGACAGCCCTCCTCTTCAGCCTCCCACCCGTCACCCGAGTACCACCAGCAACCACCCAGAGACCCATCCTACCCCTTCCCTCCCGCCAGTTTTGACGAACCGCACGCGCCGTTACAGTGGCCAGTCTAGAATCCAGCCTTCTGTCTTCCAGGTTATGGAGCAGAAGAAATACTTTAACCTAAAAAAAACAGGACCAAACCATCCCAAAGCCAAAAGCCTGAATGTCGGCATTGCTAGGCTTTTTGGGCATTGGTAAATGTTTTGCCTTTTTTTTTCCGTCTGGTGGGAAAAACACTGATGGGTTCCCACCACGTCATGGCCCTTCCTTGCACCCATACCAAGATGCCGAGCAGGCATTTCTTTCCAGAAAAGACGTCCCTGCCTGGCCAGCCACGTGTCATGCTAAAATTTCAAGACGCTTTGTCTGCATTGTTGTCCCTGAAAAGTCCATCTGACCAACCGACACATGGACTATAAGCATGGCCAATGCCGCTATATATCTGTGACAGCTCACATGGGTGAGCTGGGTTGGATGTCTCTGTGGGGTGACGGTGGCTCTCGAGGCCGTCGCAACGCTCTTTCAAAACTGCAGGGATGTGCATGCTCTTTCCACCATAGGTCCTCTGGTGGTATCACGTGCGCCCCAGAAAACCATGCCGTTTTTGAAATTTAATCTGCTTGGGACCGTACCCCCCCCACCACACCGGCAGGAGCTGGTGGATGGCTCTCCGCAACGAGACCGAGCGCTGGCCTGGGTGAACAAGAACCTTGTGCCAGGCAGGTGGTGTGCGATAAACCGGGCGAAAAATCTGCTGGCCCCCTTAAGTATTCGTTAGCTGGAGCACATCCCTTCCTGGCACATGTCAATGAACCTCCGTCGTCCAGTAAATTTCTAAAGCGCTACCTCCCCGGGTCAGGACTGCGCTGCTGAAGAAAGGGCTCGAGGTCTGAGTTCGCACTTCCCGCCTTCGCACCCTGCTTCATTCCCGCCTGGCTCGCGTTGCCAGCATCATCTTCGGGCCTCCCCCATCCCCGTCAACCGTCACATTGTTGACGTGCAATAACGCTGGAATTCCACCCCTCCACATGCTCACGATTGTGTCAGCAGCGCACTGCCATTACTCAGTATGAAGTGACACATGGCCTGACAAGCAGCGGTGCGGAGACCTCGGGGTGTTGAGCCCCGAGAGTGAGGCAGGGGAAAGAGCTCTGCAAACCATCCCTTGCCAGTTTTTGAAGAAGCCACCAAAATGTTCAAGGTGCGGACGAGCCCTTGGTCAGCATGAGCATTGAGGTTATCTTAGTTCTGGAACGATCGGTTGGACACCTTAAACATCAGGTCCCCGCCAGCGACGGAGTGAAGAGGAACGGCACAGATGCGTACACAGAACCTTTCTCTCTCGCGAACCCAAAGGCCCGAACAGTTTCCTCAATTTTGTTCGGTCTTCATTATGGCAGTATTTTCGGGGTCCAGGGCTAGTGAGGAGGCGTACGCTCAGCTCTCAGGGTGCATCATCTGAGGAAAAAGTCAGTGCTGTTTGTTGAAGCTGTGCCGGAGGGAGCGTAGGAGGAGGTGGTATTGCCTTAGACACCGAATGGTTACCGGACGTCCCTGCCTTGGTAAGAGGTTGTAGCAATTTGAGGCGGAGGATGGAAGATTAGGAAGATGCGTTTGCTATTGCCCCTCCGAACCAGAGATTGAGAAATCAATGCTCCATCTCTCACATGAGTGCTTGGATGCTCCAATTCCTCCATCATGATCCTTGCTTAAGGCCATCAATATGAACAACAGTTACTAGTGGCCACCCTCCTGGATCCCCCGGTACAAAACAAAACCTCATCACTTCCTTCCACCCACCCAAATAGAGAGTAAAATGCAGGAAATGGAGACCTTGCTGATTGATCAACTTTAGACATCTGTTGCTTTGCTCACGTTCTTGCAAATGTCACGGTGGGAACAACAACAGCGACGTGACAAGCATAGAGTATGCCAAGTAGGGCCGTAGAGGCAGCAGCAGCAGGCAAGGTGGCAGAAGCCTAATGGGTGACCCTGGCAACCTTTATTTAACCACCCTCACCAATGCATGCACCTGCAGGGCACACATACAACACTCGATACTAGCTTAAGATCATGGTGCAACGACTATCTGCGGTCTCAACACCGATGTTTTTGGTATTGTTCCCGGACCCAATAGTCTTCTTGTATCCAAAATGCGAATGGCCCGAGCTCGCTCGCCACGCCATAGAGTTGTCCTGCCCAGCAGCCAGCGTCATATCTGAGCGGGCCTTCACACAGCTGAGGATCATTACAGACAACGCATCTGGCTTTCTTCCACAGGAATAATGTGGATCTTTGACTTTCATCAGATGAAATCGAGGCATTGGATCTCTATGAAGTTTGTGGCCCGAACTCCCAATGCCAAGGTCACCAATTAAGTTGCCCCAGTCTACTTCACATTCCTCTTCAAAAAAAACCGAAATGGGTCCTCTTGAAAACGTTTTTAAAATACATTTCTTACTGCAATTTTTATTCTCAGTTCCCAACAGTATTTCATTTGTGCCTGGTTGTTGCGGTGTGGATACTGTACACAAAGACAGCAAGTTTTTCATGAACAACACCGTATCCATGTATCTCACTTTATCTTTTAGAAGTTTTTGGCATTGTCAATGGGTGTTTTTGAGTCTGTTGCGTGAGATACAGCTATATCATGGTCCTTTGGAACAGAAATGATGGCTTTTAAGGGCATTTCTCCCTCACATTTTAAACTGGCTTAGAATCATATTATAATTTTTTTGGGTTCATGGCTGAAATGCAGCAATACCTAAAGGTCCTATTATCAAAAAAAAATTTTTGTTGTTTCCTAACAAACTTTTGTTCTTCAACATTGTCAAAAGTGGCTGCAATTGTCAAGTTTTTGAATTTTTGGGGCATTTTTGCTGTGACATGCAGCTATACTACAGGTCCCTAATTATAAAAAAAAATGGGTGGTCCCTACAGAAATTTGTTCTTCACATGTCAAGAGTGGCTCAAGGATGATTGGTGCCTGGTCAGAAACAGGAATAGGTAGGACAACTGTTACTGGACACATATTGCAAAAATGACTTGTTTTTTTTTGCAAGATCTTAGCATAGCAACAATCCCTGTATTGAAAAACAACCCCATTTAATACAATAAAAAAAAGAGAAACAAAGACATGGTGTATTCCATCCTATTTTAAAAATGGTGGTTTTTCTAGATTTAAAACTACTAAAAAACTTGCATGTACAAAATATCTGGTAAAAAAATTCCTCTGAATTGTTAACAATGGGGAGGTTACAGGAAGACTTGTCCATATGTAGTTTATTCCAAGGACATGGAGTATGGAGCCCGGACAGAAGGAACAAAGAGCAGAGACAAATTCCTCCAGCACATTGATAAATGAGAAAAAGAATGCCAAGAAAAAGGGCACCGGTGGACATTAGCGTTAACCCACTCGGTATTTCCCAAGTAAGCTCAATTGGTGCCGCACTCATAACGATGGGCAAGTGCTACCCAGGTCTTGACTGTGTACTGAGGAAGGCTGGAGGTCTTACCTCACACCTCCCCGCTTCTCCGCACTCTGCTTCAGCATGACTGTTTTCGTTGCTGCGTCATAAGGTCATTTTTATACGTGTTAATAATGGACGTAAACGCCAGCCGGGCTCTTCACCGAACCCACTTTAACTCCGGCCCTGGCAGCTGAAAACCTCCGTGTTAATAGATGACAGAACCTAGCCTGGGCTCCTCACCTCTCAAACACCGCAACCCACTGTAACTCCGTTCCCTGGCTGCTAACCTGCGTGTTAATAGATGACAGACGCTAGCCTGGGCTCCGCCCGCACGGCACTGTAAGTCTTGGCCCAGGCCAGCTTGACCTCCGTTTTAACAGATGCTGATGGCAGCACTGGCTCACTAACCGTAGGGGCAAACGGAGAGCTTCAAATTTTCTCTAAAAAATCAGATTTAGAAAAAGGTGATTTCTGTAGGGAAGAATAGTGAGAAAAAGGGCTCCAGGGCTGGACACAATTTCACAATTTGAGGCTTAAAATTTTCTGGGTCTGGTAGTCACTAATGGGTCGCATCATTAGATCTCCAGGTGAGTCAGTCCCTAATCACTTAAGAAGGTTTGGAGGCAAAATTAAAACCATGAATTGATTGGGCTGAATCAAGTCTCTAGAATCCAGGATGGGCAAATGTCTTCTCAACTAAGAAGTGTTTTGGGGGATATTAGGACATTTTGTATACTTATAGCGTGTTGCGGACGAATTAAACACTTCTAATTCGTGTAAAAAATACCCTTTAAAAAACTACTGCGGGAGGCTGTAATTTTTGTAAATGTTATCACACTTGAAAAAAATCAAAATGATAAGAATTAAAACTATAAATAAAACTCCCTAAATAAATACTGTAAACGAAATGTCCATGTTACCCAAAAAATATACTAAAAATGTGACAGTCACTCGTACAAAATAGCTAGAGCAACATTGTGAATCTGTGATCAAACAGGTTTAAGGTCATGCTGTGGCCCAGGACATAATATAGTCAATGTCCAAGTTCAAATAAAATGGTGGTTGAAATGACTCCCTTTTCCCGGCACTTTTTATCTGTGGGACCGACGGTTTAAATGGTCCAATCTGCGGTACAGGACCTGATATAGTCAAAATGTCCCCAGTTCAACTAAAATGTGGTTAAAAGACTTCCTTTTTCCTGCACTTTTTATAATCTGGGGGTCATGCAGTTTGGGGCTCATGCTGATTGCCCATGAAAAGGTATAGTAGTCATGTCCGAGTGAAACTAAAATGGGTGGTTGAAAGACTCCTTTTTTCCTGCACTTTTTAATCCTGGGGTCATGCAGGATTGGGGCTCATGCTGTGGCCCCAGTACAGGTATAGTCAATGTCCAGTTCAACTAAAATGGTGGGTTGAAAGACCCTTTTTTTGCCCGGCATTTTTAATCTGTGTGGTCATACAGGTTAATGGTCTATCTGCGGTACAGGACAGATTCTATTCAATGTTCCAGTTCAACTAAAATGGTGGTTCAAAGGACATCCTTTTTTCCCGGCACTTTTTAATCTGTGGGTCATACCGGTTTAATGGTCATAATACGACTGTGGTACAGAAGCAGGTATAGTCAATGGGTTCCGAGTTCACTAAAAAGGTGGTTTGAAAGACTCTATTTCTGGCACTTTTTAATCTGTGGGTCAGACAGTTTTAATGGTCATTCGCGGTACAGGACAGATATAGTCAATGTCCATTTCAACTAAAATGGTGGTTAAAAGGACTCCTAAATTTCCGGCACTTTTTAAATCTGGGGGTCATGCATGGTTTGGGGCTCATGCTGTGGCCCAGGAACAGGTATATTCAATGTCCGTTGAAAACTAAAATGGTGGTTCAAAAAGACTTCCAATTTTCCGGCACTTTTTTAATCTGGGGTCATGCAGTTTGGGTGGGGCTCATGCTGTGGCCCGCCCAGGACAGGGATAGTCAATTTCCAGTTCAACTAAAATGGTGGTTCAAAAGACCCTTTTTGCGGCACTTTTTAAATCTGGGGGTCATGCAGGTTTTGGGGCTCATCTTTTGCCCAGGAAACAGTTATAGTTCATTGTCCATTGAACTTAAAAATGTAGTTCAAAGACTCTCCTTTTTTCCGACACATTTAACAGTGGGTCAGACATGTTTAAATGGTCATACTGTGTACAGATAAGGTATACTGTCAATGTCCAGTTCAACTAAAAAGGTGGTTGAAGACTCCTCCTATTTTCCTTCCGGCACTTTTTAACTGTGGGTCATACAGGATTTAAATGGTCATAACTGGTGGGTACAAGAACAGGTATAACTCAATGTCCAGTTCACACTAGACTGGTGGTTGAAAGACTCCTTTTATTCCAGCACTTTTTAATTTGGGGGTCATGCAGGTTTGGGCTCAAGCTGCGTTCCAGGACAGGATATTCAATATCCAAGTTCAAGTAAAATGATGGTTTCAAAAAATCCATACGGGCCTTCCTGGCACTTTTTAATTTGTTGGTGATGCAGGTTTAATGGTCATGCCTGGACAAGACAGGGATAAGTGAATGGTGGGGTGACCTATTTTTTCCTGGTGGCTTTTATAACCTAAGTGTGTTGCTTAAGATGGTAAGCCTGTATCCATTTGACTGTTGTGGATGTTAATTCCAGCGTCTCCAGCAAGCCCCTGTATGGGTGTAATAAATGAAGGTGTTGTTCCTCACCCATAGACTTTAATGGTCATGCTGGCTGATAATCTAATATCGACTATCGTAAATCGTCTTGATAATTGCTGAAATATCGACTATCAACCCGATTACGATAGTCCAACGTAATCGCTCATCACTAGTCGGTAGCCAAACGGCCATGGCGGGTAGACCATTGCCGCCTTGGCAGGTCCAAAGAAACTAGCACAACAGGGGCTCACCGAGGCATCAACGGTAATAGTCGTCATTGAGGAGGCGTTGGCAGTAAAATCACCTACCAGCGGATGTGGCAGTTTTTAGCCAGAGACATTGGAGGAGGGGCCGATGTTTATATGTAGCATCTGTTGGCAGAAAGTGAAGCGTGGCCACGGAGCTAATGTTGGCACCATGGCCCTGTTCCAACAACATGCAGCGTCACCATCCAGTGGCCTGAGGAAGAAACGTGTCGCAGATGTGGGTGGTCCATCCTGCCGCCGCAGCAACAGCAGCAGCAACCCAGTGGCACGCATGCCATTTCAGACAGTCAAGGGTCCACCACCTCTGCCGAAAGGAGCTGTTTATGTTCTTTCCCATCATCTACCGGTCCAGATGCTCCTCCCGCCACTCATGGCTCCAGCATTGTTCAACGAGGTGGATTGTCAAGAGACAGCATATGCGTTCAACAATCCTAAGGTGCAGAAAGCTGACCGTGCATCCTGTCCATAGGTTGTTTGGTACTGCAGTCCCTCCCTTTCCAAGTGGTGGACACTCTGAAACTAATGGCTTATGCCGAGCTGAGGTGGATAGTCCCCAGGCTGTAATTACCTTTTCCGAAAAAGGCAGTACCTGCCCCTGCACAAAATATTTAGAACAGATAAGTGGGCCAGTCCTTGAGCCCTATCGTGTCTTCCATTCCAAGGTGCACAGCAGCACGGACGTGTTGAGCATTAACTACGGTCAGGACAGTACATGTCCTTTACGGCCCACTGGGTGATGTGCTTCCTGCCAGGCCACACTAGCAACTTGGACAGGAGACGCGCCGATTTCTACTCCACGTTGTCAAACTGCTAATCTGCCGCCAATGCCGCCTCCTCCTCCCACCACCACCTCAGCCTCCCACAATTCCTAAGTGATGCTCCCATATACCCATTTGCAGGGCAACAACGGTGTCACGCAGTTCTAGCTAACACCTGATTTGGCTGGGCGAACAAAGTCACACAGGGAAGTAAACAGCCCACATCATGCAACATGATAATTTAAGTGTGTCTTTCTCCCTTCCGCGAAACAACTGCAAATCAGAACCATGGTGACAGACAATGGAAGGAACATGGTTCCCTGCTGCAACCGATGAATGGCTGAGCCATGGCTTCTGTATGGCGCAAGCGTTTAAATCTAATGTCAAACGGTGTCCCCCCTCATTCTTCCAACCCCATCTGCAGACATTCTAAAAATTTCCAGAAACTGTGCAGTGCACTTCATCCATTCCTACAAAGCCAATCACACTCTCCTTGTAGCTGTGGGCGGCATGAAACGGCCCTCCCCCAACATAGGCTGATGCGTGTGAATTTGTTCACATCCGTTGAATTCCAGCCTTCATAATGTAAGACCCGACTGTATGAACAGAGAAAGGCCATAAAAATTTTTTTTGATATCCAAGCGACATGAGTACTACTCCCCTGTGTCATTTTGATGACAGCCCATGTGGCAGGCAGCTCATGCGTAACACCTTCCGTTTGCTCAGGGGCCCTTTGAGGAGGCCACACTTATTTGTCAGTTTGTCAGGACATTGGATGAATAAACGTCATTCCAACTGCTTCATGTCCTGGAACAGATTGCTGTTAAATCTTTCTGGTCAGGGGACTCGGAGACTGGCGACTAATCCACTGAAGTACGCGACAATTCGGCACAAGCTCCCGAACACCCAGCATAATTGCGGGGCGTACTGTACGCCCTACAATTAGCCGTGTGAACATAGCCTAAGGGTGCTTTCACACAGCGCAGTTTTAGTGCAGTTTTATCTGCGCTCCAATTAAACTACATTATTACTAGCAAGCTTTTTGCACTTATCTAAACTGTTTGGAAAGTGAGGAATCAATTGGTGTGTTTGTAATACACCAGAATTCAAACACAACAATTGATTATTACTTACTTGAAACTCCTTTCCGAAGAATTTAGACAACTGAAAGAAGCTTGCTGGTAATAAAGGCAGTTTAATTGGAGCACAGTTAAAACTGCACCAATACTGCACTGTGTGAAAGCGCCCTAAGGAGTCCAGGCATGTCAGGAGGGGGAGCTGCAATCCCCAGCAATTAACAATCAGTGTCACAGCACCTGCTCTTCTCCTGCTCACTACAGCCCCCTCCTCTTCCCCCATCCAGTCCTGAAAGAAGTCACAGGGAGTGGGAGGTGAATAAACACATTTCCACCAGCCAGCCAAAAAAACAGTTCATTGAGACTACTGTGCTCCTATTGAGATGCTCACTGTCTCTGGTACAGAAAGGGAATAGAGATGAGCTATTTAATCAAGAAAAGTTGAAATCGCGCCGATTTTCACGTTTTCCCCAATCTCAATTTGACCCGCTCTTTTCCCTTAAAATTGTATCAACAAGCATGATCGCGGATTCAGATCGCGCCATTTACGCTGCCTACTATACTTTTGGCGGTCAGCCAATCAGTGCAGAGCACAGAAGGGGGTCAAGAACGTCACCCATGGGGGGTGTAGTGATCTCATTGACTGCTAAAATCACAATGACCTTGGTTTTATCTAATCACTGTACTTCCTGCTTACCTCCATTAGCTACCAGACTGTGAAGAGAACGCATTGCTCACTCTCTGCACCGTTTTTAAAGCAGGCAGACACCATTTCCGAGCGATTTTAGAAAGGAAAAGCTGCTTGATAGATTAGTTAGGTTAGGGGTACGGCAAGATCAGGGCTCTAGACAGCAGTAGTCAGAGATTGTGATATAGCTGCATACTGTATCTTTTTGCAATGCCCTAACTTTTCCTTTGCTCGCAGTTTCTGAGTGGGAGGGGCAGCTGGTTTTTTTTTTTTGGGGGCAACTTCTGCACAAGATAGTGTTATGGAAATCTCTCAAAAGAAATCACTGTATATACTGGTTTCTTGCAGAAAATGTAATTCCGTAGCCACAATGTGTTTTTGATGCAGTTGTATATGGACAGTCAGTGTACGACACACTGTTAGGAAAACTGCACTAAAAAGAAATAGCTGTGATACCCTGTTTTTTTGCAGATAGTTTCATTCCGTGCCCAAAATTTCCTTTTTTGGGGGAACAGTCGGTGTAAGAGACACCGTCCTTCCCATTTCACAGATATTCTACAGAAAAAGTTCTATTTCTAATCCTTGTTGCTTGTCGCATAAGACCCAATTTCATACATTTTCCGTAGAAAAAAAATTATTTCTAATCCTGGTTGTCAGTTGTCGGATAAGATCACTTTTCATAGATATTCCATAGAAAAAATTCTATTTCTACTACTGGTTGTCAGTTGTCGGATAAAACCACTTTTCATAGATATTCCGTAGAAAAAAATTAAATTTCTACTTCTGGTTGTCAGTTGTCACATAAGACCACATTTCTTAGCTATTCCGTAGCAAAAAGTCTATTGCTAGTCTTACTTGGCTGTTGTTAATTGCAAGGCCTGAAGCAAGAACACTGTTGATTTGGTGTTACAGTTCTTCCATTAGACCGCATTTCACAGATATTTGATAGAAGCAATTCTGTTTCAAATCCTAGTCGCAAGCTGAAAATTATAGGGATTTAAGAACACTTGTGATTATGCTGTCTTTGAGTACAGTTCCTCAAATGAGAGACTAGACCAAATCTTGGCCTTTTAAATTTATATTTTTGAACATGCCCGTCAATCGCTCTTGGGGTGTCGGTCCCGTTGAATCTCATTTCTGAAGAGCGGCGCACAATTTCTTCTTCAGTGGTTAACACACCCTGCATCCAGTGGTTTGAACTCCTCTTCTCCTCTCAGTCACGGCCACAAATATGTTCATCATCATCGTCCAAACTGAAGCAGATCGTCCCAAATGTTGCCCAAGTAAACAGACCCCACTGATAATCCAATTGCTGAAGAGCTCTTGATGACACAATTCGTTGGGTCAGAATGCATTTCAAAAGATCAAGAGCCCAAGAGGATGATTTTGTCTGCTACAGATGCCGCTCGAGAGGAGGAGAAATAAACCGATTTCCTCTCTTTCGGGTCTGGACTCGTCCATTTTTAAGGTGTGAAAATGAACAAACACAAGAAGCCAAGAAGGTGTGGAACTGGTCTATATACTCCATACCCTCCTTAAACATGAAGGGCGCACATGTAATTAAACTTTTTAGGTCTAAAACTCACCTCCTTTTGCCCATATTAGAACCTATGAACAAAAAAAGTGAGTTTTTAAAGACTAAACAGATTCATACATGTGGCCAGAAGTTCTGCCCTTTGTCAACATACATTCACATCTACAATAAAAGGCGACAATTGTTTACATTAAGGTATGGGCACCATAACAAAAAAGGCATGCCCACATAAATGCTATCATGGCAAGACTGGTAGGACTACATGTTACAACAGCATGTTTGTGGTATAATTGTGAACAATCAGATCAATGGTAAAACCCTTGCTAAAATAATCAACGTCCATGTTTTGGAGTATAAGCGCCCACCAAGAGCAGAAGAATTTTCCTCCAGCGCGTAAAGTAAAACGATAGGAACAAAAATGAAGCCAAGGGGGAGAAGGCCAACCTGGGTGGAACTTGAGCGTCAGCCAGCGTTCCAAGTGAAGCTCACTCCTTTCGTCCACACGAAGCGCCTTGAGCCCATTCCTTGACGAGTTATAAGCATAATGTGATAATATCCTTTGCAAAATATTCCATTGTTGCTTAAGCATAGGATGTGATGTGCTAATAGAATTTTATATGGAGGGGTCAAGCGCTATAAGTATATGCAGAAATTTCTCAAGCGCTACCCAGGACTCGATTGTCTCCTGAGGAAGGCTCGAGGTCTTAGCATCACATTTCAGGCTTTGCACACTGCTTTCGTCCCACTGGTCAGCGTTGCAGCTTTATCTGGTCCTTCCCATCAACTGTCTGCATTTCCTTTGGGCAAATTTTATTGGGAGTATCCATAAGGGCATTTTTGCTGGTTTTGGTGTCATGCTGCAGTAAAAGACAGCGATAGTCAATGTCCTTTTCCCAACAATCTTGTTTGAAATACTAATTTCTTCTTGCTAATTTTATTGTAAGTGTTCCTATTAAAAGGGCATTTTTTACTGTTTTATGGGTTCAAGGCTTTACTGTAAAAGGGAGGCCCAGAGGTGTCCAATAAGGGGCAGTACCCATGTCACGGCTCTATAGAAAAAGGGGCCCAGTGATATGTTAAAAATAGGAAGTAGTAATTGGTGGGTGCCCCATAGATTTTAATCATGCAAAGGCCCTGAAATGGTTAATAGACATCTGACGGCAGCCCTGGCTACCACTGCACCCACTATAACTATGCCCCTGCCAGCTGAACCTCTGTATTCCCTATTGGGATGTTCTTACGGGCACCACATATATGACATATTCTTGGGCCCTGGTACAAAAAGTGATAGGGCGCTCCTGCCAGTTACCATGTGCCATTTCCAATACCGATGTCTTTCATATCATTATGTGTCAAAAGTGCCCTGTAAGCAGCTGCTGACCGACCTGCTGCACCACCTATAACTATGCTGTCCTCATCTTTTTAGTTAGCCATTGAAAGGAATAAATTATTTTAGCCAGTGAATTTTTTTTTTCTGTGACTCTTAGAGCCTAATTGTGTTCACTCAGACATACCACGTATCCAGTTTCCTGTTGTGAATGGGAATTCCAGCTTCTCCTCACCTGTTTGGGTATAAAAATTAAACTGATCATCTTCTCCAATTGACTTTAATGGGAATCGACGATTGATCGAAATCGAAAATCGCCACGATATTTTTCAACATCGGCAATTGTCTAGATCACGATTTTTTTACTGATTGCTAAAGGGGAGGAATACATTCACAGGCAGCCAGCAGTAAACACATTCACAGCTCATGCTAGACTCAAGCTGCCTCCACCTTACTGTGCTGCTGCAGACTCTAAGGATATGTTCACATGGCATTTTTGGATCCAATTTGGATCCGAAAATTGCATCCAAAAACGCAGCGTCGATAATATCCATAATGTATCCAACATGCAAGTGCATGTTTGGATGCGTTTTGGCTGCAGCAGGTTCGTACCCTATAGTTTTAAATAGGAGTCCTGCTGCGTCTTTTTGGATGCATGAATTAACATTGGTCAAACTAATTGAACATTCCGAAAGACACCATTAGGAACCACAGCAATCGCGTATCACATGTCTGAACGCCAACGCATGTTTACCATGGCAAGCAGTGTAAAACACACCGCTATTTGTTAGATGCGTGTTAGGTCCGTTTGAGGG